>CM071924.1:94278336-94483448 GCA_016081115.2 Rehmannia glutinosa | reverse complement strand
AATGGGATTAAATGTTCAGGGTTCCTAATCACGAGTTGCATATGAAGGTCATGACTCCGGTTATGCTCTTGAGAAATATGGACCATTCCAACGATCGGTAACGACACCAGTCACTTACCGGGTGATTACAAGTGCTTGCCAGAGTATGTTCTTGAGGCTAAAATTCTCACCGGAACCAATGCAGTAATAAAGTTTTGATTCCGCGACCGACATTAACACCGCTCGGATCTCGTAATCCCCTTCTAGTTCCAATGTAGGCAATTTCTCTCATTGTATCTTATGCCATGTCTATAAACAAGAGTTAAGGCCAATCTCTCGAAATGTCGGTTTGTACTTGAAGAATCGTGTTCACCATGGCGATTATACGCTGTCGCTTTCCCGAGTTACTTAATCGCATGGTTTGAAAATATTAGTTTGTGGTGATGACGAATCAAACAATAAACAAACGATGAATGTTGTGTATAAAGAAGTATTCCAAAATTTATAATATGTACAAGTAGTGTTGTAATTTGAAAAAGTCGTTTGTAGTCTTTGTTATTTATTTTGGCTCATTACAATTGTTTTGTGTACACATTCAAATTACATAATTCGGCAAATTATTAACATATGAATCACGTATCATATGAGATCATCATTACATCTTACGTGCATCGCACGGGTCAACACACTAGTTTATTTGTATAACAATAATATTTGTAATTGATGAGTAACATAAGGTGTTAATTGTTGGGTAACAACAATAATTTAATTTCTCAGGTGTTCTGCCAGCCCTATAAATAGTTGATTTACAACAATCAGAATACACTCTTCTACATTCTTGCATTCTGTCCTCTGCATATTGTTATTGAGATTATTTGTCCTCTTGTATTTTGGTGATAGATTCCAGACATTACCTTTAGTTCGTCGGGGATAAGGTAATCTAATTTTTTCTATCTTATCTTGGGAAACAACCGTTCAGAATAGGGAGAGATCTGTTTTAAGGATAATATTTTGAACACACGATTCGAACCATCTTTATATTGTTTTTGTCATAATGTTGGCTTTGCTAATTTTATCATTTCTATATTTTCAGTTTATATAAATTGTACTAGATACACCTACTATTTTTCTAACACTTTTATGCTTAAAAATGTAATGGAAAATCATTATTAATTCCATATTTTTCAATAAAACTAATTATTATTTTACATATACACAAATGTTTTTAACAAGAATTAATTGTACATTCTAGTTTAATTTATTTTATAATATGAATATATTAGGTTTCATTAAATTTAATTAGTTAGATTAATAACCAAATATTAATGATTTTAAAAATAGTTTTCTAATTAAATAATAAAATATTCATGAAATATTATTCCTTTTAGTGCAAAATTTAAAGTAGATGGGTTGAAGCTAAATTTCAAGTTTGGTATAAAAATTGCACAATTTAAGTGCAAAAGCTGCACTAAAATAGAATTGTGGGTTAGAGATAGCATTAGTTTTCCGATTGAAAAAAAAATATTACTATTGACTTTATTAATGGAAAGATCAATGTGTATGACAAATTACAATTCCCGCAATGATTATATTTCCATTGGCCAAAACCGACATTTATTCTATGAATTAATTTCTCTGATAACTTGATGGAGCATAGACTAAACTTTCTTCGATAGTTTAAATGGTAAGCCCAATTTGCCTGCAAAAGTGACTCAATATTGGTTGTAGGGTTTAAGTAGATGTGATCGATAATCATAAATTTTCATAGATCGTATGAATTGTACCGCATCTTGTCTCATTGGTAATGATTTACAACTAAAATCACGATTAAGAAATAAATAAACAAATAAAAGCCGAACTGTCCTGTTGGTGGGGCTATAGTCCTATAACTATAAAATCCTCACGAAATTGCACCGCCCTTTTATCATTTAAGGGGTAAAATAAAATATTTTTAACAGATTTGTTTTTATCTTCGATCTATTATATTGCTAGTTTAAATTAATCAATAACGTTATTTTTCTTGGCGAAAAGGAAAAATGCATAAAAGTCAAAGCCAAAAGCAATCCATTGTAATCTATCTTGGATATGAAAAGCGATGAAATTCAATTGATGATTTCAAAGAATACAATGAGGTACATATATAGCAAAGCAATCCCGACAATCAATTCAAATGATTGGATGATAGTGAATATGCTTAATAACCTTGTACTATCATATGCTAGATGAGTGACACTTGACATAATCTAGATATGCATAGTACATTGATTAATTAAGCTATGATCAGGTTTATTTATACTTCTAACATCCCCCCTCAATTCGAGCGAGGATAGAGCTGCTATTTTTAATTTGTTGCGAAGACGAGCAAAGAATTGAAGACTCAATGGTTTTGTGAATATATCTGCCACTTGGTCTTGAGAAGGCACATGATGTAAGGAAAGCTGTTGTGCTGCAATCTTTTCCCTCACAAAATGCAAGTCCATTTCCACATGTTTAGTTCTGGCATAAAGGACAGGATTTGAAGCTAGAGCAATGGTGCTGAGGTTATCTACCCATATAACAGGAGCCTTGGAGGGGAGAAAATGTAATTCAGAAAGAAGATGTTGTATCCAAACCATCTCAGCCGTGGCATGTGCCAAACTCCTATATTCCGCTTCAGTACTGGATCTTGAAATAGAACTTTGCTTCTTTGCACACCATGAAACAAGATTCCCTCCAAAACAAATACAATAACCTGTGGTTGACTTCCTATCATCAAGATCAGTTGCCCAATCAGAGTCTGAGAATCCAACAAGATCAAGATGTTGTGGGGGTGTAATATGTAGACCATAGTCTATGGTAGGGGTGGCAAATCGTTCGTGTCGGGCCGTTATCGGGCTGGCACGATAAGCCCAAACACGAACACATCACGATAAGCTTAACGGGCCTAAAATTTAAACCCGAACATGACACGTTAAAAATACGATAAACATGGCACAACACGATAAGCACGATAAGAAAAATTATCAAATTTATTTAGATAAGCCCGTTAGGCGCGTTGGTCTGTTAAGCCCGTTAAAAAATAAAACTTATGATTTTTTTATATTCTTTATATTTAATACTTAAAATATATATTCTAATAAATTATTAATAAAAATAGTCAAGTAAAAATAATCAATTATTATTAAATTACCCATATAAATAATTAATTACTAATAATTAAAAAATTATCGTGCCTTATCGTGTTTATCGTGCACCCGATATCGCCCGATTTTTATCGTGTTATCGTGCCGGCCAATAATGGCCCGAACCCGATAAGCCCCAAAAACCCTATAATTTCGTGTCGTGTTCGTGCCTGGCCAATCGTGTCGTGCCTCAAATTGACACCCTTAGTCTATGGTGGCAAACCAAATATCTTAATATACGTTTCACAAATTTTCCAATGTTCATCAAGAGGGCAGACATGTATTGAGAGACTTTGTTTACATCAAGGCAATTTCTCGGCCGTGTAATTGTGACATATTGTAATCCTCCAACCAAACTTCGTATTTAAAACCATCAACAATTGGGAAAACCTTTACTTTTAGACAAAGAAATGGATGAGACCATTGGTGTGGGAGTCCCTTTAGCCTCAATCATATTAGCTTTCAAAAAAAAGATCTTTAATATATTAGCCTTGATGTAAATGTAATCTCTGTTTATGTCCGTGTTATCTCAAGACCAAGAAAATGATCCATTGTACCAAGATCCTTCAAAGAAAAGATTTTGGCGAAAGAGAGATGAGTAGATCAATCTCTCGAGATCGTATTCCCACGTAATTAATATATCATCAACATAAATAAGCAAGAAAGTCACATAATCATTTTTAAATTGATAAAACAAAGTTGATGAATCAGCCTTAGAGGCAAGAAATCCAAGAGAAGTCAGACACTCTTGATTTTAAGAAACCAAGCTCGGATGCTTGTTTAAGTCAATCAAAAAAGTCGTTGTCGCTAATAGGTAAGATCGCAGTAAATTTCTCGATAAATCACTAAATCTTTGCTACCAAGGAAAAGATGTTGTTGATCCCCTAAGTGATGCAAGTTCACCGGGGGAAAACTATGATTCTTCCTCCTATGAGTATGATGAGGAATCTGAGGAAGAATCCCGAAAATCCATGGAGGTGTGAGTTCTCACGCACACCAAGTGTTTGTTGAAATTCCTAAACCAAAGTGTGCTTAGGAACCGAGCAAACAACTAAGTCCCCCAAGCTCCATGGACTTCGTTGTTTGCCGGCAAATCGAAACTGCAGGTCGCCACCAAGGTCATCGAGCCCAACTCCGATGACCTTGATGATATTATTTTTGAGGAGAAACACGCTGATAATGTTGAAGATTCATGGGGCTTCTGTCTCGTTGGTTGTTTTGTCAATGCGTTTCCTGTGGAAGATTGCATTGTTGGAGATGTGTAAGAAATGGCAGGTGCCATTTCAATACTTTACCCACACAAGTAAATGGCTCATATTCAAGTTTGCGGATGAGGCAGCCCGCGATAAGGTCTTACTTGGGGGACCTTACTATGTGTTTGGCAGGCCTTTGTTGCTTAAGAAAATGCCCAAGTACTTTGAATTTGATGATATGGAAATCCAAACTATGCCTCTGTTTGGGTGCAGCTAAAATGCCTACTCGTGGATTTCTGGAATCCAATTGCTCTAAGCATGGTTGCCACCAAGATTGGCAAGCCATTGCATACGGATTCCCTTACTGTTTCGAAGGAACGCATCTCATTTCCAAGGATGCTGGTTGAAGTTGACGCCTCTAAGGAGCTTAAGAGGGAACTTCGCATTCGTTTGCCGTCTGGTAAGAGAAGAATGCAACAAGTGTTGTATGAGCACGAACCAAAATTTTGCACCAAGTGCAAGGAAATTGGCCACGGTACTCAGGGATGTACCAAGGAAAATAAAGCAGCAGACAGACAACCGCTTAAGCCGAGGGTTCAAGCCCGCACAAAACCAACCGACAAAGCAAACGTTGAAGGCTCCCGAGCCGCACGAGTTGCTAATAATGTGCAAAGAAACTCAAATATCAAGGATAAGGAGCTGTTGAGATCATTGAAAAGGATCAAGTGCAACCTTCAAAGGAGAAGCAACTACCCAAATCGAAAGTGAATCCTGCCATTCACCGAGGTTAGGGGCGTGAGACCAAGGAAAAGGATTACTCCGGCCTATTACCAAGATGCGAGAGGACAAGCAGGTCCGTCAATTGCTACTGAGAAGGGCGATAATCCAGCCAAAGGAACCGTCAAGACCCACAATAAGAAGGATAAGGGAAGGGATCCAACCCTTCCTAAATCATCATGAAGATTGCTAGTTGGAACATCAGTGGCTTTAACAAGTCCCTGAAACAAAAGGGTGTCATGAATTTCTTGAGACACCACAAACTTGATGTAATTGGAGTGTTGGAAACAAAGTTGGTTGAGGCAACTTTACCGAAAATAATGAGAACTTGGTTTGCTGGTTGGAAGTATACTTGCAACTTCCACACGCATCCTAATGGTAGGATCTTACCTTGTGGAATCCGCCACGCTCATTCTTGAGAGCCGGACATCTCTCCACAAGTAATTCATCAGCTATTACTTGCAAGGTATCTTCTCGCTTTCCTCCTTGCAAGTTTTATTTATGGATTTCACACTCACAGGTAGTAGGAAACCATTGTGGGACAATCTTATATCTTTTGGTGAAAATTGTTCCTTGCCTTGGATTGCTATTGGGGACTTTAATAATGTTCTCAATGCTAATGAGAAGTGTAATGGCAAAGATGTTACCAGCCATGAACTCAAACATTTTGAAGAGTGTTGTGTTCTCACCGGTCTCACGGACTTGAGATCAATGGGATGTCACTTTACTTGGACAAATAATGAGGTCCGTGCAAACTTGATCGGCAATGGTTAACAAGCATTGGTTTGACCAAGGCCTTGATGGGATGGCGAATTTCTTGCCCTGGGATGTCTATCCACCATTCCCTTGTATTGTCTCTTTGTTAGATGTGATTGCTAACACCAATAGGCCATTTCGATTTTTCAATATGTGGGCTAGTCATGCAGATTTCAATGAACTAGTCGCCACAAATTGGAATTTGTACGTCAGGGGCACCAAGCAATTTATGCTTTGTAAGAAGCTTAAGCATTTGAAACGCCCCCTCAAAGAGCTTAATAATAAGCATTTCTCACACATTTCAAGCCGAGCAAAGAAAGGCAAAGGAGGACTTAGAACGGGCCCAATTGCGGTGCATGATGATCCAACGAATGTGGATTTACTGATTTTTGTGGCTACCATGAGGAAACAATCCATGAGTTTGAGTGAAGGTTTAACGATGCTTTTATTACCAAAAAGCTAAGTGCAAGCACTTAAACCATAGTGATCGGGCACCAAGTTCTTCCACGACTTGGTTAAAAGGAATAAGAAACGCAACCAGATTGTCTCTGTGTGCAAAGAAGATGGTCACCCAACCACTTCTATGGATGAAGTTGCTAAGGAGTTCACAAAGTTCTATGAATGTTTGCTTGGCACAGCGGACTCATGTGAACCGATTGATCCCGATATTATCAATCTTTGCCGTCCATCCATTTCTTTGGAACATGCTTGCAATTTGGAGAGGGACATCTCTAGACAGGAAATCCGGGATGCCTTGTTCGACATTGGTGAAGACAAATCCCCTGGTCCGGACGGTTTTAATTCATGCTTCTTCAAGAAGTCATGGGAGATTGTCGGGGATGATTTTTGTGCAAAGAATTGAAGAATTCTTTGTTAATGGGTCTTTACTAAAGCAAATTAATCACACTCGTCATTGCTTTAGTACCGGGGAAAAGATGCTCAATCAGTTGGGGACTATAGGCCCATTTCATGTTGCAATGTGTTTTACAAGGTGATTACGAAAATCATGGCCAAGAGGATGGCACCGTTGTTGGAGAATATTGTGGATCAAGCTCAGGCGGCTTTTGTTGGGGGAAGACTTATGACTGAGAATATTCATCTCGCACAAGAACTTCTCCTAATATAACCGAAACGAATTTCTCCCAGATGCCTTCTCAAAATTGATCGGAGAAAGGCATATGACTCTGTTAGCTGGGATTTCTTACGGGCTGTGCTTGAAGGTTTGGGCTTCCCCTCAAAATTCACTCATTGGATCATGGAGTGTGTGACTTCTCCATCTTATTCCATTGCACTGAATGGAAGTTTGTATGGGAAATTCGCTGGAAAAAAGGGACTAAGGCAAGGAGACCCTTTATCACCTTTCCTTTTCGTTCTTTGCCTTGAATATTTTTCTCGTTTGATTAATCTTGCTGCCAATAGGGACCGTTTTGCTTACCATCCCAAATGTGCCAAACTGAATATCACTCATTTGGCCTTTGCGGATGACTTGATGCTCTTTTCTAAAGGAGACTGTAATTCCGTCGGTGTATTGTTGGATTGCTTGAATAAATTTAGCAGGTGTTCAGGATTACGGGCGAACTTGAATAAATCCAGCCTGTACACAGCTGGTATCAATGGGCAGAAATTAGTTGATATCCACAGGCTTGTGAATATGCCAATTGGATCTATGCCGTTCAAATACCTTGGAATACCGCTAGCAGCAGAAAAATTGAAAGCGGTTCACTATGCTTCTCTTGTTGAGAAAATTGCAGGTTATATTAATGCTTGGGCCAATTGTACTCTTACTTATGCCGACGAACGAGTTGATCGGTCGGTTGTGCAAGGTGTTGAGTGCTTTTGGTTATCAATTCTACCAATCCCGGCAAAGACGGTTGATAGAATAACCAACATTTGCCGTCTTTTCCTTTGGGGCGAGCGCAAGGCACTGGTTGCTTGGAAAGATATTTGTCTCCCCAAGACTGAGGGAGGACTAGGTTTCAGGGACGTCAAAACTTGGAACCTTGCCCTCCTTGCAAAGGTCCTTTGGAACATTCACGATAAAAGGGACTCTTTGTGGATCAGATGGGTGGACCAAGTGTATCTTAATGGGGCTTCCGTTTGGGATTGGACACCAGCGAAAGGAGATTCTCCCCTCCTCAAGCGCATCTTTGAAATTCGGGACATCATTGTCAGTAAAGAAGGGACTACCGAGCTTGCTATTGCCAACCTTAATCGGTGGTTCGCAGGGGAAAATTCTGGTTGCTCGAAAGCATATGAATATTTCAGACCGAGGGGCATTCCGAAAGTTTGGGCAAATGAAGTTTGGAGACATTACATTCCTCCCAAGCATTCATTTATCCTTTGGCTTGGTATCGAGGAAGGTTACAAACCAAGGATCGCCTCCACTATATGGACATTGATCAAAATTGTGCTTTATGTGGGACTGCACCGGAAACATTGGATCACCTATTTTTTCAGTGCAACATGACCAATCAAGTTTGGCTACAGATCAAGAGATGGCTTTGCATCACAAGAGCCATGACTACAATTAAAAGTGCACTGAAATACATGAAGAAGGAAGCTCGTGGGACTTCGTGGCAATCATGTGCCAAGAAAAGCGCAGTGGCATGCACTGTATATCACATTTGGACTGCACGTAATAGGCGGCTATTCGAAGGGGCGGTAGTTACTTCCGATGGCATTACTCGTGAAATCAAAACACAGGTATACAAGATCATGTTTTCTTCGTATCCTCATGTTTTGGTTCAATATGAACACCTTGCTTTGGGGCATTAGCTCTAGTGCATTTTCGGTTTGTTTGTTGTGTGTAAATGGCATGTATTAGCCATCAAGTCGTATCTTAGCCTTTTAGGGGCATTTAGTCCCGTTGTGTTGTAACTATCCTGGCTTCCCGATTATTTTGTACATTTGCGATGATATATATAATTCACATTTCATCCAAAAAAAAATTATTAATGTCAAGCTGTCTCAAAGGCCATCCTTTATGAACAACAATGCTCATGATGATTCTTATGGTTGTAGGCTTGACAACAGGGCTGAAGGTTTCTTTAAAATCATGACCAGCAGCTTGAGAATACCCCTGTGCAACTAATCTTGCCTTATACCTTGAAATCTGTCCATCAACAGTCCTTTTTAGCTTAAAAACCCATCTATATCCAACCAAATTCTTGCCAGTTGGTAAAGTAGTCAAAGTCCAAGTATTATTCTTCATGAGAGCATTATACTCTTCTTCCATAGCTGATTTCCAATTTGGATCACTGAGAGCTTGTTGAACAGTTCTAGGCTCAACTTCTAATTCAGCATTAAAAACTTTGGGCTTATGAATACCTGCCATGGCTCTAGTGATCATAGGATGTCTGAGAGGCTGTCCTGCATCTCACACCGCTTGCTCATGAGGAGAGGAAACCTGCAAGTTACTCTTGGAAACAGAAACAAGAGTACTATTATGCTCAACTGGCAAATGAACTTTCAATGGAACAGTAGAGAAGCTAGAATCACTTTCATGTATGGAATGAGGAGAAAAAGGAATAGAGATAGAAGAAGAACTTTCTTGTGGCAAAACTGGAGCAGCAGCATTATCAGTTGTTGGAGGATCATGACTGATTGTAATATTAGGAGATGGAAATAAAGGCCTATAAGAAGAAGGATCAGAAGGTGGAGTGGGATGATGTTGCTGAAAAGGAAAAATAGTTTCATCAAATAAAACATGTCTAGTGACAATCACCTTTCCTCCTGGAAGAAGGATTTTATACCCCTTATGAGAGTTGATGTACCCTAGGAATGTGCTATGAGTGGATCTGTATTGAAGTTTGTGTTTATTGTATGGCCTGAGGTAAGGATAAGAGAGACATCCAAAGACCTTAAGTCTAGAATAGTCAGGTTTATGGCCATAAAACTTTTCAAGAGGGCTGGAATAACTTAAAACCTTGGTAGGGATTCTGTTAATAAGATAAATAGCACATGTGAAAGCATCATCCCAAAATTTGGAGGGTAGGCCTGACTGAGCTAGCATTGCTAAGCCCATCTCAACAATGTGACTATTCTTTCTTTCTGCAAGACCATTTTGCTGGGGTGTATATGGACAAGATATTTTACGAACAATGCCATGAGATTGAAAGAAACTGGTTAGAGACCTATACTCACCCCCCAGTCACTTTGTATGGATTTTATTTTTAGATTCAATGGATTTTCAATCATGTTTTTAAAGTGAGTAAAGATATTATAAACCTCTGACTTTGATTTGAGAAGAAACAACCATGTAAAACGAGTATACTCATCTATAAAACTCACATAGTAATCAGATCCATTTGATGATTTAATGGGAGATGGTCCCCATAAATCAGTGTGGATAACTTCCAATGGATATTTGCAATGTGTTTCAGAAGGAGAAAATGGGAGACGATGAGCTTTAGACAATGCACAAGAAGAACATAGATTAGAACTAGATTTCATTGAAAAGGAAATATTACAATCAATCAGGGCCCTTTTAACAACATCAAAGCTAGCATGTCCCATTCGTTTGTGCCACAAGTCAATATTACAATTGCTATGTAAGCTAGAAGAATAAAGACTAGGGCTAAAACTATTATTGAAATCTGGATTAACATCCTTGTTAGAGCTGGGAAAATGCTGAGACTTGTGAAGTTGAAAATGGTACAATCCTCCTCTAACTGTTCCCTTGAGAAGTACTTCCTTGGTGATTCGATCCTTAACAAAACAAAAGAAAGGGTGAAACTCAAAAAAGACATTATTATCAGAAGCAAACTGAGAGACACTAATAAGATTCTTACTGATATGAGGAACATGAAGAAGATTTTTGAGAATAAATTGTTTAGAACAAGAAGGAGAATGCATATGAGTTGTGCCAGTGTGAGCAATATTAGTACCTGTTCCATTCCCCATGAGAAGCCTGTTGTTCCCATTATACTCAGTAGCAATATTAAGATTAGCAAGATCATTGGTAACATGGTTACTTGCACCAGAATCAGGAAACCATGAACTCTCTGAGCCCACATCAGAAAAATTAGGAATAGAGGAAGTCTGAGTCATATTTAGAGTGGGGTTTCTATTCTGTCCTTGAGACCTATCAGGTAACATGGTAGCATTGTTAGTGTTATTTCCACCAACATTAGAATCATACCTGTGCCAACACCTATCACCGTATGCCCAAAGAATACCACAAAGTCGCGATCGACTGTTACCATTTACGCCACCCCTACCGGGGATCCTCTGTTAGTTCTGCCACCTGTATTAGATTGATTTGCAAACTGATTACTTCCTCTTCCAATGGACTGATTAGGGAAAAAGCCTCTTCTCTGAGGTGGTTGAGCAACATTGTTCACAGAGGGCAATGATCCATCACTGTTAACCATAGGGACAACAATGGATTCAAGCCTTGTTTCATAGCTTATGAGCAAAGACTGGATTTCAACAACACTAAGCGGTTCAAGTCTAGATGTTGCAGAGACCATAACAACATTATATTCACTCCCTAAACCAGCTAAAATATGTAGGACTTGATCTTTTTCAGACAATCTCTCTCCGGGTTAAGTAAATCAAAATGTACCGCTTCATCTTTCCAAGATAATCTCTCATGCTTAAATTTTCTTTTCTGATAGTCTGTAGCTTTAGCTTATATTGAAGAAGCTTAGCTTGAGACTGACTGGCAAAATGAGTTTCAATGGTTTGCCAAATATCCTTATCTGTGGTAAGTCCTACCATAAGGATCAACATACTTTGTGACAAAGAGGAAAGAATCCAAGAAGCTAAAAGCTGATCTTGTCTCTGCCATGTGATGTATTCAGGATTTATTTGACGTGTTAGATTTTCAGAGGTAAGGAACTCATCAGGCAACACAGCATCTTCAAGAATAAAGTGCTGCAAACCATAACCTCGAATCGTAGTGAGAACTTGCTGCTTCCAAATAAGGAAGTTATCTTCATCCATCTTAATTGAAATAAGCTGTTTTTGAAGAAAAATAAGTTGTGTAGGAGCAAATACTAAACCTGCTTCATGTTGAGTTGTTGAACCATCTGAATCATCCATGGTAAATGATGATCAAACAGAAAAAGAAAAGAAAGTTGCAGGGGTATTCAGAGTCAGGTAAAACCTACTCTGATACCATGAAAGGAAAATGCATAAAAGTTGTAAAGCCAAAAGCAAGCCATTGTAATCTATCTTGGATATGAAAAGCAGTAAATTCGAATTGATGATTTCAGTGAATACAATGAGGTACATATATAGCAGCAATCCTGACAATTTGAATTCAAATGATTGGATGATAGTGAATATGCTAACAACCTTGTACTATCATATGCTAGATGAGTGACACATGGCATAATCTGAGATAGGCATAGTACATTGATTAATTAAGCTATAATCAGGTTTATTTATACTTCTAACACTTGCCAAAAAAAAAGAGTTATTAATTCATGGAGAAAACCAATGGAAAAATTGACAAGTACGAGGAATTACAGCTATGTATGGATGTGTATTCAAATGCCATTTTTAATTTTTCAACTAATCCAGAAAATGAGTTTATATTTGTATAGTGAAATAAAGTTCTCATTGGAATTAAAGTCATACTTTTTTTTTCAAGAAAATAGGATTTTGGAAACACATCCAAACAATTTTACTAATCGTGCAAATTGATGTGAAAATACCCTTCAAAAACTATAATCAAATAATTTCACTACAATCACGCAACTTTATGTCAAATATATACTTCAAAAGTTATAATCAAACATCTTTTTTGTTTCAAAATATGGAAACTCAAATAACAACCCACACATATTTTCAATTTTCACACGAAAACAAAGAATATTTTCAAATTAATTTGCTAATACTAGCAACTAAAAATTGGACGTGGAAATACATCCATACAAGGCGGTACAATTTCTGGAAGTGGGATATAGGTTTCAATTATCTAAAATCGGATATTAATTCTATCAATTAATTTCTTGGGAAAATTACAAAAATACCCACCGTCCGATAAAATTACCACACAACACGCCATCACTTTTGTACTCATTTTTTTCTTTTTTATGCGCCTGCATATTTTTTTAATTATTTTTCCCTTTTTTTATTTTTTTTTCCTGTATTGCTTTATATGTTATATATGTTGTTTCAATGTTGCTTAAATATGATTCTTTGTAGTTTCGTTGTTTCAAAATAACTTTTACCTATTTTTTATGCTGATTTTTGTCAAAAAAATACTGAAAAGTGTAAAAAACTATCATTGTTTCCAAAAAGTGGGACAATTCACAATTTTGTACATTTACCTAATTTCTTTGATAACTTGATGGAACATGGACTAAAAATTTCTTTGATAGTTTAAGGGGTAAGCCCAATTTCCCGCAAAAGTTATTTAATGGGCTTGCACTTTTCTTGATGAAGTGAAAGCTGGGCTAGAGTTGGCAACATAAGTCTCGACCATAATTCCAATGGAACTAAGGGCTTATGATAAAAATACCCACTTTTTTTTAAGTTAATCTCAGCCTTTTACGCTTCTCTATGTAATTTTACCTAAATTTACGCTTTCCGGTGAAATTTTACCTAAATTTATGCTCCTCGCTATTTTATTACACAACAATACCCTCCAGCAAAAATTCCCGGAAAATTTTACGCTTTGTTTCAACATTGTTTCAAACATGTTTTAAACATGTTTGTGTATTTCAACATTGTTTCAAACATGTTTCAAACATGTTTATGTGTTTCAACATTGTTTCTAACATGTTTCTTTTAATAAAAATAGGTAAAAAGTTGTATTTAAACATCGAAAACTTCATTGAAACAACAAAGAAATATCAGAACAACATTAAAAAGGGTATGGAAACAACCCAGAAAATAACGTAAAAAATATTTAAAACACAACATGAATAAAAAGAGCTTAAAAATGGGTAAAAATTGTATTTACACATTGAATACTACATGAAAACAAAAAAAAAATTATTAGAACAACATTAAAAATATTATAAAACAACACCGAAACAATAAAAACAATGTACAAAATAATATATGAATAAAAACAACATAAAAAATAGGTTACAGTTATTTTGAAGCAGCGAAACAACAAAGAAACAACATAGAAACAATAAAGAAACAAATTTAAACAACCTCGAAACAACTTATATAACATATAAAACAATACAGGAACAAAAAAAACGAAAAAAATAAAAATAATCAAAAAATAGCAAGAAACGTTAAAAAAAAAAATTTAGGCACAAAAGTAATAGGAGCGTGTTGTGTGATAATGGTACAAAAATCAGCGTATTCTGTGTAATTTCCCCTGGAATTAATGCTAGAGTTATTGGGTTAGATCACATTTATCTTGAATTGGGTTTAGATGTTTGGGTCGTATTGGGCCCAACTTTCCTCACTTCCCATGGAAGCCCTTCACACGTCCTCGTCCATAGTTCGGTTCTGTTTTCAAAATTTTGTTTTTCTTTTATAAAATGAAAACATGTCTGATTAGTCCTTTTTCAAAATAAGATTTTCATTCGTACAAAATGTCTGTCACTCAATACAAAGTTAAATAATAGTAAACTTTTATTGCCAACATAAAACCCTACTATACTAATCATAAAAAAATAATATAGACGATATATTGTCGACTAAAACTGTTTTGAATCATTTAACGTTGACTAGTATCTTCTAATTGCGTGACATAGCGTTTTAAGTCCTAAAATTGCAATTAGGAGCTATAATCGCCTGTAAGCATGCCAACCAAGTTTGAAAATTAAATAAAAAAATAAAAGAGCCATGATATTATATATGTTAATTTATTGGACTAGATTTAAAAAAAAATAAACAAAATATAATAAATGTATATAATTGGACTTTATGATGCTTGCTTGAATAGTTATAATATATGTATACCCACACAATTATATTCATATGTACGTAGGTCGGCAACAGTTGAAACACGTTCTGCATGGAAATAAATTAAATAAATAAAACATAATTTTCTAAAGTATATATAAAACACATTAAACCCATGTAATGAATAAAGAAATTGGGAGCCTTTGCCACGAGACATGACATGAGTACAAGGTTTGAGTTCAGACATCCCCACGAGTCATCGCACTTGACTCATCCCTAGGATTTAGTTGTAGTAAGATTTTTTGGAGATTCATATGATATCAATTATTTATTTTGCAACCAACAAAACATTTTCACTTTTTCCGGTAATCCTTTTCTTTTTAATCACAAGGAGAACGTTCGCTTATCGATCGGATGAGATCTTCTATTATAAAAGAGTATTATATATCCTATTCTCGTCGCATGATAATTGACGTGTGTATAAAACTTTATTAATTTTCAAGCATAAATTAAACCTAAATTGTGGGTATTTATTATAATAGTTTTATACACGTGTAATCAATCATCCATGTCTTTAAATATGAGATGAAATACTCTTTTGGAATATAAACTACCATCCACTCACCAATATGTATATATATGTACGTACAAACATATATGGGACGATATCCTTTGTTCCAAAAGGATGTTTATCTCATATTCCACCACATGGATAACAATTCTTGCCATGTGTATCAAAATTACTATACTAGTTTTCAATCAGAATCAATGGGGTCCATAACAAACATTTTTTTCTTTCCATAATTCAATCATAATTGAGGATAAACTAATAAAATATTACAGTTATTATAAAATAATAGTTTGCATTATACACAAACCCATCTTTTGTCAACCTAGAAGGGGATAATAATAAGTGGGGAGTGTCGACCAGGTCACGGATGGGATGGGTCAAAACAAGTTGTCTGTATAGAATTAAAAAAATTTACCATATCAAAATAAACAATAAATCAAATAAAAATGAACAAGAAACTAGAAAGATAAATTATATATTTATATTATATATATAAAATATATTTTAAATATGTTTTAAAAAATAAAAATATTATGCGGGGTGTATAACTACGGGGCCGAAGTAATTCCATGTCTGCCCCGCTGCGAGTCAGGGGACGTGGCAACCCAAACACGATGGGCCACGACGAACACGGGAAAAAATTGTCATCCCTACCCTTAGATTTTCAAATTTGCCGACAACAATGTGAAGACCGAAGAGAGTGAAGATTCCAACTTATCTCGAAGGTCTTTCCTAATAAGGTTAATTGCAAAAAATACCCTTAAAGTGTAATTTAATTAAAAAATTAAAAATACCTCATTAATATATATTTTATTAATTCTTTTTACAAATTTGAGACAATATAAACCTCAAGAAATGTTCGTAATATATATCTAATTTATAAAAAGTTATTTATAATTTCGAAAAATAATTGAGTTTTTTTTTTAATTTGTTGGTAAATAGACCATATACTTCAGGTAGGTTTTGTAATTATCACTTTTAAATTTGCTATAAATTAACATGTTTTCTCTTATTCTTATTCACTCATCTCTTTCTCTCTCTCCACCGCACCGCCACCACTCCATCATGGATGCAACGCTCATGTTGCCGTGCAAGAGCCTTTTCCGGCCACCGCGAATATTCAACCGGAGAGTTATCATGCAAAACCCTAGATGCTCTCCCTTCGTTTTATCAGTTCTCTCAAGTAACAATTTAGAAACATCATCAAGCCGTCTCACGAATCCAAAACCGTCTACAACGACAAGCGGCTTGAGACTATCGCCATTAACTATCTCTCCGACGCCTTACAAGCTGCATCAGGTTCTTAATTTCTTATAATTACACAGACACATATATATGCATGTATATCTTTATATGCACGCATGTACATATTTATATATAGCAGTACAGATACCCTCTATAGTACTGTAGAGGTATATATTTAAAAATATTTAATTTAGTATAATTAAGTATATTATATAAACGTGTGTATGATACAAAATATTGTAACATTATATTTGACCTTAAACCAAAAGTATGATTTATTAAGTTTAGGAAATCGAAATATATATATATATATATAAATATAAAACATAAAAATACTTTTTTAATTATTTGTATATATATTTAGAGTGCGTCGGATAAATTTATTAAGTATTTCTCTAGGCATGTACATTTCTTGGTACATAGACTCATTTTTCTGTGCCAAGAATCATTTCTCGGAACCGAAAAATGAGCCTCAATCAATTTTTTTGAAAAATAGCCAAGTATCTAACCAAATAATAGAAGAATGGTATGACCTTCAGTTTTTAGTAGGGATGTCAATGGGGCGGGGCAGGTAGTACTTGAAGACTATGGGCGGGCAACCCACCATGGAGGTCGTTGGGTGGGGCAAAACGGGTCGCCCATGTAGAATAAAAAATATTACTATATCATAAAATACACTATAATTCAAATAAAAAGGAACAAGAAACAAGAAAAATAAATTAATATAATCTTTTATATATTTATAAGCATATTAATAATTTTTTTTATCTTGTACGCTGTTTCATTTGTTCATATTATTCATAAAAATTGTCATTTTTAATGTATATATGTGTTAGATATAATATTTAGTACATAAAAATTACATTATTATAAATATTAATTATATATATATATAAACTATAGACGGGTTGAGACGGGTACCCACGAGGCAATATTGATACCCATACCCACCCCAAGCATGGAGGCCAGAGCGGGTCGAACCAAAATTGTCATCCCTAATTTTTAGTCAAAATGACAAAAAATATAATATTGGAAAATTAACATGCTATTTTTCATTTAAAAAAAAATAAATAGCCAATTTGGCCTATTACCTCAACTAGAAAATATTGTAGCGTCACTTAAGAATAAAGATTGTACGTAGTGTCGTTAATTCTTAAGGTTTAACGCGTGCATGCTCGCACAAAAATTAACTCGACTTTTTGTGTGTATGTTTTGATGAATAGGGGTGAAAAGCAACAAGAGCGGGTACGATGGGCTAGTGGAAACAACAAAAATGGTGTATGCTAAATTCACTCCAATCCAACAAAGACAACTCGTCCTTGAAACTCTTGATAAAGCCGTTCCAAAGGATTTTCGTGACTTGGCAAGTTTCTCCTTAATTACCATCTTAATTTTTCAGTTTTTCAAAATTTCTCAATAGGGCATAATTTCATAATATAGGGTCTACATTTAAGAAAATCTATCACTTCAAGACCTAAAATTTCAACATTCTTAAATAAAGACCCAATTTTTATTTTTTCTCAAATTGGGCTCTCCCTCAAATTTCGGGTTCTCACTTCAAGACCCAAATATTCAACCTTCTCAAATCATGACCCAATTTTGTATTTTTCTTCAAATCGGGCCATCCCCTGAATTTTGGCTTCCCACTTCAGGTTTTAAATTTAACAAAAAAAAAAAGAAAAGAAATATTAGTCTAATTTATCATGCCAACCACAAAAATTATTTTTCTTCCACTTTACGTTTTCTTGGTTATTCTTTTTTTCCTAATTTATACTTATTGTCAATTTTGTTTAATGTGTAGATACTAAGATCTGTAAATTTAAATGCATGTAGCTAGCAAGATGAAAAAAGTAATCTGTCCTTCAGATATGAGAATGATATCATCAAACAGATCATAAGTCTCAGGTTCTGGCTGCAAGAGTGAAATAAGAGCAGTGCCATTGAGAACTAAAACAATAAGATACCCAAATTATTATTGAATTATATACTTTAAAATATCAATTATTGAAAAAGGAATGAGCGAAAAAATGAAAAGAGAAAGAAAAAAAAATTTGTGGCTGCCGTAATAGATTAAATTAATATTTCTCTTTTTGTTAAATTTTAAAACCTGAAGTGAGAATCCTAAATTTGAGGGAGGGCCCGATTTGAGAAAAAAAATAAAAATTGAATCTTAATTTGAGAAGGTTGAAATTTTGGGTCTTGAAGTGAGAACCCAAAATTTGAAGGAAGGTCCAATTTGAGAAAAAAAATAAAAATTGGGTATTGATTTTAGAAGGTTAAAATTTTGGGTCTTGAAGTGATAGATTTTCTGAAATATAGACCTATTATGAAATTCTACCTTCTCATAATTCTTAGTACTACTAGAAAATATATTAATTGATTAAGATTGAAAACAATTTAATATAACTGACACAAGATTTAATGGTTATTTATGGCCTAATTGCAATTTTGGTCTTCTAAAGGGGTTGACAATCCTAATCTTATAATTTCTTGGTTTGACAGTTTCGGTCCTTAATAATTTTGCCCTTTAGTCAAAATAGCAATTTTTTTAGTCTTATAACTTAATTTAATGGTCATAGATATATTTGATATTTTGGCTAAAGGCCACAGGTGTTGTTGCCTTGTTGGAGCAAATAAAATATTAAACTTGTAAGATCGAAATTGCATTTAATCAAAATTATACGGGATCATAATCGCAACCTAAAATATTTATTCATCTAATCTTGTGGAATACGAAGTGATTTACGATTTGGAACAAAAGATTTGGTCCCCATTTAGATGACCAAGTTTACGATTAATTTGCTTTTTTTATCCTTACTTTTGCCGAATTGATTGTTTTTAATTATTTGATTAAATGAATTACCATGATAAATTGAAAATTAGTGACAACTGATATGTGCACGCATGATGCTTATATCAATTAGTATATGGGTTTCTTTGTTATCAGAATAGGACAATGTTTCCACCATCAAAATTTTCAAGAGAATATATGGCTGCTTTCACAACACTTGCCTTTGCTTGGATGGTTGGGCCCATGGAGGTATGTTAATTTCAACATCCCTTCTAATTAAGTAATAATTAATCATCGAAATGAAATATAGGTAAAATTATTTTTGTTGTGAAAGTAATATTATATATTAATTTGTTTATCTTCCTTCTTGTAAGGTGAAAGAGTCAGAGTTCGAAGGAAAACCTGAGAAAAATGTCGTGCATATAAAAAAATGCAGGTATATCTTTTGCATCATCTATTTCAGTCAACTTTTTCAATGAGAATACATAGGAGTGTTTGCAAAAATTTTTGTTATTAGAGAACACAATTTATGGTAGTAAAAGCGAAAAATGATTGAAAATAAAAAATTGTTAGTGTTTGCAACTAAGAAACTAAAATTTAAAGTTAAAAGGGAGTGTTTAGTGAATAAGTTATAAAAGTATTTTCTTTGTGTGTAAAAACTAAACGAGAAGCAAAAAAATCTAAAGCACCCATATCCATGCTTTTAGACTCTAATTAGATTATGCATAATCAAAATCAGAAATTAACATCTCGAAAAACTAGAAACTTTTTTTTGCCAGATAATCACTTTTTTAAGTGTTTGCAAAACACTTTCTGAGATTGAGAATTAGTAATTAATCTCTGTCATAAGCTAATGCTTCTTACTAATTTTGTTTCTAAATGTATTAATATTAGGTTAATTATGAAAACTACAGTTCAGGTTTAGTCTAATTATAAAAACCCAATTCTCTTTTAAACTTATAAATACCTTCTTGATATTTGATTCTCTTTTATCATTGCACCCTCAAGAGGAAGGTATTGGTTGTTAGATAAATGAGTTGTTTGTAACACTTTAAGCGTATATTTGTAATTTTGAAATATAACTGAAATTTTTGGTAATTAGGGTGAACTGAAAGGTACCTTTTGTAATTTTTCCCCATTTTTTTCGAGGCTTTTAGAGGCGACAAATCGTGTTGGAATTTGCACTAGTCTATGCAAAATGCCATCCCAGATTTTCATCAAGGAATTTACTGGAATGCCAATGAACATGGTCCCTAGTAAGCAACTTTAATTAAATAACCCTAGTTAAACAGTCCTTGTTTTACTAATTAACTTTTTTCTAAAGCTAATTTAATTCGATGATTTTTTACATACTTTTATGACATGGTTTAGAATAGTACTATATACTAATCAAAGGGGGCAATCTTATATTAGTTATACTATATGTCCAAATTTTCATTCATACTCAAAGAAATTTAACTTTTTTTTTATCACGTGAACCACATTGAATGACACAAAGTTTCTATGATAAAAAATTGTGCAAATTAAGTTTCTATGTTTAAAAATTAATCTTTACATGTAATTATTTTTTGCAGATTTTGTTGACATGAGTTGTGAATATATATATGGTGAGGAGCCTCAACCAGAAGCCTTAGATCCAGCTTTTACGCAACCATGCTATAAACTATGTAATAGTTTTTCCTTTTTGTTTTTTTATTGCCATATATAATTTTTTTACAAGAAAAAAAATTATTAATTAATTCAAACTAGCAATCATCGATAGAAGATATGAACAAATTTGTTAAAAATCATAAAAAATAGAATTATCAAAAGCTTCATAGCATCTAGGTTAATAACAAAAATCGGTTTAAAGCCCATAATTTTGAAATTTCTATAGTGCCTACAATACCTATGATTCTAGATCTGCAATCTTTTGAAGACCATAATTTAATTTGTAACCTCTGTCCATGGGATCGAAAACTTACTTGTTTGTTTTGTCTGCACAAGAAAATATATTACACCAAGACGACGATAAATCAAACGTCGAACCAGACTACAAAATCAGGAACAAGAAAAAACAAATAATTCAAATCTATATGGAAAAATCACTTATTTAGAAAGTAAATTGATAAAGAAGATGTATATGAGGTATTTTAGACCAAAAATAGCCAAAACATTACCCCCTTAACGATGAAGAACAGAAGAAAAGCAAGAGAAAAAGAGTTTTAAAGAAAGTTGAGAGTAGTGGTTGGAGGGGAAGGGATAAATTTCAAAGAAACTGAAAGATAAAGGGTTCGAACCCTTATCAATACTTTCACAAAAGGTGAGCAATATCACTTGAGCTACAAACTCGTGGTAAAGATTTTTAAAGAAAGAAGGCTAGGGTTTTATTCAAAAAATATCTCCATACATAATTGACTAAATTCGTGGGATAAAATTTTGTTGTATATTTAGACCATAGAGTAATGGTGATATAATTAATCATTCTTTCCATATATTTTTGCAGGCAGGGCCACCAAAAAGCACCAGAAGAATTGCATAAACATTAGTTAGAGTACCAAACAAGTTCATACGATGATCTCATAAAAAATGGAGCTGAGAAAATAATTAGAGATGATAAAAATTTCTCACTTTATTCATAAGGGAAGATTAAATTAAATAAAGGCAAAATATGAGCAAGATAGCTCACATAAATAAGTCCATTGTGTTGTAAATAATCCCTTATTTATATGCTATATTTAAGTCGTGTATTAGTATAAATATCACAATATGAATTATTGCTAATATAAGCTAGTACAAATAAAATCTTATATATGTGTACATATAAGCTAGTACAAATAAAACTTTATATATGTGTACACATATTTTATGCATATGAAGAATAGAAAAATTGGAAGAATTTGTGGGGAGAAATTTTCATGTGTAATTTTTTCATTCCATTAACTATATTTATAAACAAAGTTCTAAGCATTATTACATTTGTGATTTAAAGTCACAAGACAAATTACTATACATCTTGTGATAACTATTAGTGCTAAAAGTCAATAATATGACAAATTGTTACAACACTCCAACTTGGATTTAGCACTATAGTAAGCTGGATGAGTATGCCTCGTTAAAAACCTCAAGTCGAAAAAACTATGTGGGAAAAAACCGGACATGAGGGAAAAAATACATTCTCAAATCCAGGCCTTATGCATAACTTCCATAGTTAAATATCTTAAGCTGGAAAAACCAAATGGGATAAAACCTAGACATAAGGGAATAAGAGTACATCGCACAATATATTCGCTCCCGGCCCCTTGAAATAAAGAATACCAATTGCATAACTGATCCATCAATCTTGCTTCGTATTAACTCTTCTTATTCCAATGTCGTAAACTAATTTTCTCGAATGTAGACGTCGACAAAGATTTTGTAAACAGATCAACAAGATTGTGACATGAGCGGATCTGTTCAACATCTACCTCTCCATTTTTCTAGATTTCATGTATATGGAAAAACTTTGGCAAAATATGCTTGGTTCTATCACCTTTTATATAACCACCTCTTATTTATGCTACGCATGATGCATGCCTGCATTATTCTCATAAATAATAGTATGAGTATCTGTAACTGGTTTCAGCTGATAAGCATTTCGTATACAAGTTGTAACTGGTGTTAACCAAATACACTCTTTACAAGTTTCATGAAGAGTAATTATCTCAGAGTGATTAGAAGAAGTAGCAACTAATGTTTGTTTGGTAGAACACCATGATACACCTGTTTCGTTATAGTAAATAAATAACTAGCTTGTGATCGAACTTTGTGCGGATCAAATCTATATCCAACATCAGCATAACCGGCTAACCCAGAGTTAGTGGATTCCTTAGAATATAATAACCTTAAATCTATAATACTACCGAGGCATTGAAGAATGTGTTTAATATCATTCCAGTGCCTCTGGATTGGCTCAGAACTGCATCGTGCAAGTAGATTTACAGCATATATATATATATATATATATATATATATCAGGTCAAGTACATTGTGCTAGGTACATTAATGCTCTAATAATATTAAGGTCAGACACATCAGGACCCAAAATATCATATTCTTTTGGTCAGAATGGGTCTTTCTTGGGATCTGAACTGCGCACGATCATAGGGGTCTCAAGGGATGAACTTTATCCATATTAAATTGTTTGAGTAACCTTTAGGCTCGAGTTCGGCTCGTTAAGCCTGACGAACGATTTCAAATGAATATTTTTTAAACCGAAACCCGAATAGCTTGCGAGCGGCTTGGTTCATTTGTAGCCCTAGATAAAACTAGACATTTATTCTATCAATTAATTTCTTTGATCACTTGATGGAGCATGGTGGGTAAGCCCAATTTCCTGCAAATAATAATTTAATGGGCTTGCACTTTTCTTGAGAAAATGATTGCTTGGCTAGCGTTTGGAAACATAAGTTTGGACCATGGATCTATTGCTAGACTTATTGGGTAGGACCATATTTATATTAAATTGGGTTTAGTTGGCTTGGGTCGAATTGAATGGGCCCAACTTTCCTCATCTCCATGGAAGCCCTCCACACGTCCTCGTAGTTTGGTTCTGTTTTGAAAATTTTATTTTTCTTCTTTTAAAATGAAACATGTTTGATTACTACTTTTTCAAAATAAGATTCATTCTCAAAAATTGTTTGTCACTCAATACTAATGTTAAATATTATTGTAAAATTTATAGCCAACATAAAATTATATATTCGGGGAATGTGGATGAGAACGGAAAATCTCTATTTTATCTAAACGATGACAGGAATGGGATGTGGGATATAAATCTCTACTAATTAACTATGGATTTTTTATCCAATTTTATTCGGGTACCAACAGGGATGCATGGTTCCCTGTAGGGATTTCGTCATTCCTATCCTATTATATATGTTAATTTATCAGAATATATTTTAAAAAAAATAACAAAATATAATAAATGTATATAATTGGACTTTATGATGCTTACTTGAATAGTATATACACACTTATTGTAGCGCCCTTTCTAGCTTACTTAAATTTTAATGCAAAAAATGACAAATTAAAATAGAAATACTCCGAAGAATGCTTAAAAATACGGAATAATAAAAATCTCACTTCTTTTGAAAATTTTGCAGCGGAATTAAATGCTTATAACTGAAATAATTAATTGTCCAAAAACATTCATTCTAAAAATAAAACGACATTCGACATTTAATAATCTAAAATAAAAAGTCAAAACCTTGAAAATAATAAAAATCGAAGGACATGGGTTCCCCGAGTCACTGCGCCTGGCCATCTCCTTCCTCTCCTGTATTATCATCAGAAAAATATTCAACATTCGTGGACTGAGCTAAAGGAGCTCAACAAGTAACCTCATGCATGAATGCATTCCTAATGCAATAATTTAACCTTTATAACTTAAAAAGACTTTACATTTTCTTTACTTAAAAACCATTCACATTCATACTTTAAACATTGCCTTTCTTTTCATAAAATGTTCTTAGGGCGTGAGCTCACTTGATGACACATTGTTCTAATCAGGGTCGCAGTAGACCTTATTATTGGGAACTCGTGAACATTTTGTCCAAAGTCCCATTTCCATTCGTTTTGCCCGAAGACCCTTTTCCTTGAACATTAACATTACATAGTCGGAATGCCGGTCCCCGCGCATTTCCCACTCACTCCAGCATCATAGACCAATGTGTACTCATTTCTTTTGAAAAACATTATACTTTATGACTTGACTTTACTTAATATTGCGATGCTCATGAAATGCTATGAACATACATTAACATGATGCATGAACTTAAATGATGTAAATATATCATTAAATACGAGAATAAACATAAGCATATATCATAATAAGTAAACCACATTAGCTGAAACAACTTGAGAGCAAAACCCCATTCAACTAATTAGGGAAACAATGATTCAAACTTTATTTAGGAAAAATCCTTACATTCAGCTAGCTAAGGAAAAACCCTACATTCGATCTCTTTGGAGGAAAATCATATGTTCAGTTGGTTAGGGAATACCCTACATAATCAACTAGTTGGGGATACATTCAATTAGTTGGGAAAAAGTACATTTAGTTAATTAGGGATGAACCCTATGTTCAACTAATCATTGAAAATCCAACATTCAATTATTCAGGGATAAACCATATGTTCAACAAATCAGAAAAACTTTACGTTGAATTAGTTAGTGAACTCTAGATTTAAATATACTTGGGGGAAAGTCAACGTCCACTTAGTTAGGGGAACACCCTACATTCATTTAATTAGGGGAAAGCCCTATATTCAATTGCTCAAACTTCTTTAGAGAAAAAACCTATATTGAAATAATTTAGGGAAGCCCTACATTTAATGATTCAAAACTATTTAGGAAAAACCCTATTCAATTAGTCAGGAAAAACCATTCACTCAAACAATCCAGAATAGTTGGCGGCAAGCCAATTTATCACATCATTCATATAAATTCTTATCAAATAAGGCAGCAAACCAGTTTATCACATCAACACATAAATTCTTATCACATATGCAGCAAGCCAATTTATCACATCAATACATAAATTCAACATAGCAACAAACATTGTAATCTATTAGAATAAATCTGTTAGATAAATATTTTTATCGTAATTTTAATGATTTTAATTAACTGAGTTTTTCACTAAAATAATGTCTCTAAATGTTGTCCAAATACTCTTAATTGATTTAAAATATTTTTACTAATTCTGGGGAGTATTTCTTGAAGTTTATTTTTGACAAAAATTGGACAACTCCTCTGTTTTGAGGTCAACCGATCGCCCTATAGGGCAACCCGTACCTGAACGTGTTTAAAACTTGAAAACAGAGAACTTGCTGAGGGAGGTCAACTGGTGGGTCAACCGGTATCTGAAACTAGTTTTAATCCCTCCCCAGCTTCAGGCATAGGTCGACCGGTCGATCCCCCTAGTCGACCGGTTGACCCACAGGATGGCCTGTGCTAGACTTAGTTTTAACGGTTTGAAATTCAAATTTTTCTACTTGTGGTGGGTCTACCAGTTCAAAATCTGAGGATTTTGAACCTATGGGAGACAACAAGATTTACTTTTATTACTTTATCATTTTTGTATATTATTTGCGCATCTTGTGATCTTTTTTTTGCAGACAAAATTCAAATATGAGGAGCCTATGTTGAGATTCAAATCATGAAGCTCTTCTATAAATACTTGAAGAAGATTAGAAGAACAAGACAATAACAATACAAGCAAACAACACAACAAGAAAATATCTTCAAATATTTTGTTCTTCACTTTCAACATTTTTGTTGTATTTAGCCCAAGTCTTACACTTGCACATCTTGAGTATTAGGCTTGATTCTTGATTACACTTGCACTTCAAAGTTGTATACTTCTTTTGAGTTGTAATCTTTAACTGGTTCAAATCATCCAAGACAAGACATCCTTGTAAGTGTTCTTGTGGTAAGAGCACACTTGATTGATTCTAGGTGTTGAAGAGTTTCGTGCTCTTCGAGGTGTTGGAAGAGTTTGGTGCTCTTCAAGGTGTAGAAGCTTTTGGTGCTCTTCGAATTGGAAGATTGTGGTAATCTTCATAGGTGGTGTTGTAAGAAGAGTGTGGTACTCTACAAGGTAAAAATTGTAATAGTTTGGTATCCACTACAAGAGAACTGCTAATACACTACGGATTTTATTCGTTGTCTATTAAGCACACAAACCGTTGTGTATGAAGGCGTTGTGAAAGAGGTACCACATTAGGCTAAAAACACTATTGTTGTTTTGAAAAATGGGCGCTAATAGACAACGGTTTAAGAAGTTGTTGTCTTAGACACGAAAAAATTGTTGTCTTTATTTAAAAAGTCCGCTGATAGACAACAATTACACACACCATTGTCTTAGACCCTAAAACACTGTTGTCTTTATAAAACGTTCTCTAATATACAATGGTTATGCGAAACACCATTGTAACTGCTTCAATAGACAACATTTTACCAAATACCCGTTGTCTTTTAAGTGTTGTCTATCAACAATATTGGAGAAGAAGGCTTGGAGCAACACCTACATCAATCAAGAAAGAAGTCCATTTGAGATTTTGAGAAAAGATAAGTACACCATGTCTACAACACTTAAATCTTCTTGTGTAATTTATTCTCTTGTCAAAATCATGTGTAGCTAAACTCCTAGTGAATTTGAATGTAATGAACTCTAGAATGGATTTGTGATTAAGATTTGTATGTTTTTTAATAAAATCTTCATGTCTTGTGTGATTCACTTATATTATGCTTTGTTCATTCGAGTTAATATTTCCGATATATTGATTTGAAATCTATTCTTCATCGGGTAATCGAGAGATTTATGGTGAGAAATAACCTTTATAAGTGAAAAGAGTTGCATGCAATCCTAGATATATGACAACATAAATCTTCTGGATTAGGGTCAAACCTAATATGGGAATTCATAAATCGTTATCATGCAATCTTGATGGTTTTGACTAGAAAGAAATTTCAGTTGATCAACTTGAGATTAGGAGTTTTTCACCTTGAAAAAGGGTTTAACTTAAATAAGGAATTTCTGCGGTCCATAAAACACGAGATTTTATTAAAAGATGATGGTTTTTTGCTTAAGGTTGTATTTTTTTTTATCTTGTTTAAATAACAAAAACATTCTAGAGGGATTTACATTCAAACACATTTCTATCTCTTGATTTCTTATTTTACAAATCTTCCTTTATTTTTATCAATTGTAATTAATTTTTTAGATCTTTTATTTTCCATATTTATCCAACAAACCTCTGAAAATTGCTAGACTAGATAACAAAAAGACGGCAATTACTAGTACTTGTAATCCTCGTGGGAATGACATTTGGTACTCAATAATCTATACTATAAAACGATAGGTGCACTTGCCTAAAGTTTTTAGAGTAGTTTTTGCCATCAATAGCTCCTCTCATTTCCTTGGTCTTTGGTCCAAATTTACTTAAAAGCACATCCATGCATTCATTGACCCTTGACTAAAACCCTTAAAAACCGTTTACTGATCTATTTTTACTATGGGTGGAAGGGATTTAATCTTGTTCTCATCTTAATAAGTATTTTAGTACTAAAATATCAGATTTAGCACAATTCATAAGAGTTACATGACTAAAATTGCAATTAGGACATATTACAATTTGGAAAGACTACTTTACCCTTTTATAATCATAAGCCATTAAACTGGCCGACAAATTTATCACAAAAGTTATGACCGATATTGGGAAACGAAAATCAAATTTAGAGTTACTTGCAAAACTGGTACCACAAGAATTTCCATATTGCACATTTGGTCCATATGTAGCAAAAATAGTCCCAAAAGATTCATTTTATTTCAAAAACAGTTCCATAAGATTCATTTTATTGCAAAAATTAGTCCAAAAACCTTAATTTTGCAATTAATTTGGTCACATAATTCTTAATCTTTGTAGTTTTGGTCCCAAATATCCTATTTCTACATACATGCTCAATTGGCCTAGATTTATTAAGAAATTTAAGAATAATTTATTATATTTATGTAATTAACCTTTGGCGAGGATAATTCATCTCCAAGAAAATGTATCTTATCAAGAGTTCATATGTGTTAATTGGATGCATAATGCTTTTGGTAATTGACATCAATATAATTTGTTATATAGAATATATATGCCTTTTGCAACATAATTTTAAGCTTATGCCTAATTTTATATTTGTTGGTATGCTCATTGTGTCCTGAAGCTTTCTAAATGCCTTTGTAATATAATTTGATGTTTCTGCATAATCTTTATTTATTGGATGGTTTTATTTTTATTGCTACATTAATTTTTTTTGACGTATAAGATTGTATAATTGTTATAAATATATGTTGTATTAATTATAGGCCATTTCATGCCGCAAGAAGCAATTGTTGATATAAGTGGCCCATTGTTAGGCCCATTTCTGTATGTCCAAAATGGCAGCCCAAGACCAAAGCCACCAGCCCAACACCATTAACCCATATGTTGACTCGGGTCTTTTAGTCGGATCGCGGGATCCGGATTTATCATCCGCGATCCTTCTCGCTTGATCTCGTCCGTTGATCTCGATTGAATCGGCCGTTGAATCCTTGTCTATTTAATGGTACTATCTTTGGAAAACCCTAATTCATTATCTTGTCTTTCTTTCTCTCTCATCTCTCCCTCTCTCGATCTTTCTCTTTGTGCTATTCTCTCTCTCTCTAAAACTCCAGTCCCTGGCTGGATTTCTTTGGGGTTTTCTGAGTGTGAGAGGTGAGATCTTTGTGCCTGCTGTCTTGTTCACCAACTCTGTGTACAAGATCCTTTTTCTGAGTGGATTAGGGTTTTGGGTGGTTCGATTCGATCTAGGGTTTCTTGGAGAAAGGCCGAGGTTTAGTCTTGTGGCGAGCTTTGTGGCTTCTTCCTTGGTTCTCTGGGTTGTGATTCGTGGTGACAGTTCTAAAGGGTTTACCAGTCCCTGAGCCAAATCTTTCAATATTCAGATCTTAGGGTTTTATCCCTTTTACAGTTGTTCTTAGTTTTACTTGTAACTTTTGGTTTCATTTTTGTACTTTACATTCTGCAATCGAGTCTAGAGTATATTTGTATTAATAGGCTTCTGATTGATTCTGTAATATTTGGTTATTCGGTACTCCATGTATCGATCTATTTAGAGGCAGATAGATACCCAACAGTGGTATCAGAGCACCTATCTGCCTCGTGGTGGGTTGGTGCTTCTGGTTCTTGAGCTTCTTGGTGATCTTGTGGCTCCCTGGTGTACTTGGTTGTGGTGAGAACCCAGGACAGGCTCCTGGTTGTAAGATTCTCTCTACCCTTTCTCTCTTATTTACTTTCAGTTAGTACTTAGTTTAGGGAAACCCTAAGCATTAGCCTCTTGACCCTGTGCCTTGAGTGCAGTGGAATCCTAAGGTGCGAAGGGAATCCACCTAACTTTATTTTCTTGCTGGTTTTGGGTTTCTTGGACTCTGTGTGGTCCTGTGTGCCTTTCTTGCTTACCTTGCTTTGTGCTGGACTCTGTGTGGTCCATTATTTGCCTCTTATTTTCTGTTGTCATTGGACTCTGTGTGGTCCACTTATCTGTTGCTTCTGCTGTTTTACTTGATAGTTGTGATACCTGGTTTGTGCTATATTCTTGTGATATCCTCTGTGGCTTTATCCGTGAATATGGCTGGTGCATCTGGTTATTATTTGGAACCCTTTAATGGAAAAAGTGATTTTTCTATTTGGCAACAAAAAATGAAGGGGATTTTAATTCAACAGAAATGTTTTAAAGCTATTGATCAAAAGTACTCTGATAAAGATACTGCTGAAATAAAATCTGAACTTGATGAATTTGCTTACTCATCCATTATCATTAATCTGTCTGATGCTGTTTTGAGAAAAGTTGGCAAGTTAACTTCTGCCAAGGCCCTCTGGGAAAAATTGCAAGAACTTTACACTGAAACTTCTCTACCCTCAAAACTCTTTCTGCTGGAAACGTTTTTTAGATTCAAACTTGACTTGACTAAGGATATGGATGAGAACTTGGATGTTTTTACAAATTGATACAAGATATCAAACTTACTGGTGATAAAAACATTGATGATTACACCCCTATTGTGTTGCTGAATGCCATTCCTGATTCATATGCTGATGTGAAATCTGCCATTAAGTATGGTAGAGACTCTATTACACTTGATACTGTGATTAATGGCCTTAAGAGTAAGGAATTAGATCTGAAAATATCCAAGGGGAATGAACAGGGGTCAGGGAAGGTTATGCATGTCAGGGGTAGACCTCAGAATAGGAGGAATGGGAATAACAATAACAGAAACTCTAGTAGAAAGAGGAGTAAAAGCAGAGGGAGGTCCAGTTCTAGACCTAAGAACAATAGAAAGTGTTATAACTGTGGTGAACATGGACATTACATAAAAGAATGTACTAAACCCAGGAATAACCAGAACAATAATCAAAACAATAATCAGAATAACAAGAACCAAACCAATGATTCTGTGAACTTGACAACTGGAAATGATCACATGGGTGATGTGTTTATGGTGCATGAAGTGCATGATTCTGTGAATGCGGTGCCTTCAAATTCTTTCAGTGAAAATGATTGGCTTATTGATTCTGTTTGCACATTTCACATGACACCATTTAAACACTTATTTGCCTCATATGCTTCTGTGCAAAATGGATCTGTTTCTATGGCAAATGATAAGAAATGTCAAGTGATTGGTGTTGGTACTGTGTGCTTGAAACTTGATTCTGGTTTTGTTTTGACTTTGAATGATGTAAGGCATGTTCCTGATGTGTCTAATAACTTGATCTCCTGTGCTATGCTTGAGCATGATGGTTATGAGGGAAGGTGGGGTAAGGGTTTGATGAAAATCATGAAAGGTTCCCTTATTATTGCTAAAGCTGACAAGAAAAGGAATTTGTATGTTTGCTATGCTGAGTCTATACCCTGCATGCAAAATTCTGTGAACAATGTGAACTCTGTGACCAATTTGAACTCTGTGAATGACAAAAATGAACTTTGGCATAAAAGGCTTGGTCATATAAGTTCTAAAGGACTTGAATTGTTGCATAAGGAAGGCTATTTTGGTAATGATAAACTTACTTGTGTGCCTTTCTGTGACTCTTGTGTTTTTGGTAAACAACAAAAGACCAGCTTTCCCACTTCCTCTTTCCCAAAACAATCTTCTTGCACTGAAATTCTTGAATACTTACATGCTGATGTTTGGGGCCTTGCCAGTGTTCCCACCCATGGTGGGAATAGGTATTTTCTATCTGTGATTGATGACTTTTCAAGAAAAGTGTTTGTATTTCTTATGAAAAACAAGTCTGATGTTTTTGAAAAACTTAAAAATTGGAAAATCTTGATAGAAAATCAGACCGGGAAAAAAATTAAGTATTTGAGAACTGATAATAGGTTGGAATTACTCAGAATAACTCATGGATCAACTTTGTGTTGATTCGGTATTATAAGACACAAGTCATGCCTTACACCCTCAAAAAATGGTGTTCTTTGAGAGGATGAATAGAACTCTTTTGGAAAGGGTGAGAAGTATGTTAAGTACATCCGGACTTTCCAAATAGTTAAGGTGAAAACTGTTCATGCACCGCTTATGTGATTAATAGATCACCATCCGCACTTTGAAAGGAAATACCCTGAACAAGTTTGGTCCTAGAAAACTGTGGACTTTTCAAATTTATAAATTTTTGGCGATTCGGCCTTTGTCCACCAAAAGGTTGACAAACTTGATCCAAGATCTTTAAAATGTGTTTTTTTGGGATACCCCGATGGGGTTAAAGTGCAGTTGTGGTCTAAATCAAAATAGTTTTAAAGTCTTTGATTAGCGAGGATGTGGTTTTTAATGAAAATTAGTTTCCCTGCCTTGATGTTTCTAAAACTCGCTTCAAAACCAAAACCCCACTACTCATAATAAGGTGGAGCTTTCTAATGTCCCTACTATCTCTCAGTGGATGATAACTCGATATGATTGATCTTGAGCATGATCCTGTGAATGCTAATGATGTGCACAATGATATTGAGAATGATAATCTTTGAATTGAATGATAATGAGCATGATGAATTTCCTCTTGTTGACACCGAATTGAATCATGAGCATGCTTTGAAAATGATAACTTGAATGATTATGTGTTAACAAGAGATAGAACAAGAAGAACATTAGAATCCCTAATAAGTTTGCTTGATTTTCACTTAACTTTTTGTGTTCTCTCGTATTTGAATCAATTGAAAATTACGAGCCAAAACCTATCTTGATCTTTGTGAATTCTACGGAAATGGCCGAGTGTTATGCAAGATGAAATGACTTTGTATGTGAATAACACCGGGAACTTGTCCCAAAACCTTTTAATTGTTCCATTGTTGATTGTAAATGGTTATTTAAAATCAAACAAGAGAATGAAGGTGTTAGATACAAAGCTAAACTAGTTGCAAAAGGTTTCACTCAGAAAGAAGGTATTGATTACACTGAGATTTTTGCACCTGTTGTGAAGTTTGTAATCGTGAGAATTATGCTAGCTTTAGTGGCTCAGTTTGACTGGGAACTAAAGCAACTTGATGTTAAAACGCTTTTTTACATGGTGATTTGGAAGAACAATTTTTATGAAACAACCTGAAGGTTTTGAAGATAAATCCAAACCAAACCATGTGTGCTTATTGAAAAAGTCTTTGTATGGTTTAAAGCAATCACCTAGACAGTGGAATAAAAAGTTTGACCAGTGCATGCTTGATTTGAAATTTTGTAGAGGCAAATTTGATCATTGTTTGTATTTCAAACTTGATGTCAATTCTCCTGTATTCTTGCCGATCTATGTTGATGATATGCTTTTAAGCGGCCCATGCATTAAAAAATTATTGACTATGTTAAAAAGCGCTTAAGTGCTAAATTTGACATGAAATTCTTAGGTGATGCTAAGAAAATATTTGATATGAATATTGATAGGGATAGAAATAACTCTGTGCTTTATCTTCATCAATCTTCATATGTTGAGAAAATTTTACAAAAATTCTCTATGAGTAATGCAAAATCTGTGAATGTCCCACTTGCTGCTCACTTTGTGTTAAGTAGGGATCAATCTCCTAAAACTGATCTTGAAATATCTTCTATGCAAAACATTCCCTATGCTAATGCCATTGGATCCTCATTATGTACTTAATGGTCAATTATCTTAGACCGGACATTGCTATCTTTTTCTTGTCTTAGTAGATTTATGTCTAATCCTAGTTTGGTGCATTGGAATGATTTGAAGTGGTTATTAAGATATCTTAGACATTCAACTGATTATTGCCTTAAATTTTCTAAGTGTGAAAATGGTGTTGTTTTAAAAGGATATGTGGATTCCAACTATGCAAATGATAAAGATAATAGAAAATCAACAACTTCTTATGTTTTTACTTTGTGTGGTTCTTGTATAAGTTGGAAATCCCAACCGCAACACATTGGCACCGCTTACCATGAGTCGAATATGTTGCGATTCTTCGAAGCTTTAAAAAAGCCTTATGGCTAAAAGGACTTGTTTAAAATTGGTTTTCTAAAACAAAATGTTGTTGTATTTTCGACTCCCGACTGAATTCACTTTGTAAGAATCCGTTTTTCATGACAGAACAAAACATATTGATGTTAGATTTCATTTTATAAGGGATATTGTTTCTAAAAGCCTTATCTGTCTTGAAAAAGTGGCATCTGAATACAACCCTGCTGATATGGGTACTAAGTGTCTACCCTTATCAAAGTTCAAAACTTGTTTGAAAATTCTAAATTTTGACACTGGTGATTGATTACCCGGTTAGTTGCCCTTATGTTGGGTTTAACAGTTACTATGTGTTTCTGTTGAATCCAAACTGTTGAATTAATGTTTGTTGCGTGCTTATATTAAATTAAATGGGGGAACTTGACTTGCTGTGTGCTTGTTGAGATCCTTATGAAGTTACGGTTAGCTTTAGTGCTTCTGTAACTCAAGCCCTTCTTGGCTTCAGTGCTAGGATGGCAATCGGCGATGATGATGACTAGTATTTCCAATCGATGTCTAATTGAATCACACAATGAGCCAAGGTGGAGATTGTTGATATAAGTGGCGCATTGTTAGACCCATTTCTGTATGTCCAAAATGGCAGCCTAAGACCAAAGCCACCAGCCCAACACCATTAACCCATATGTTGACTCGGGTCTTTGAGTCGGATCGCGGGATCCGGATTTATCATCCGCGGATCCTTCTGGCTTGATCTGGTCCGTTGATCTCTGTTGAATCTGAGCCGTTGAATCCTTGTCTATTTAATAGTACTATGCTGAAACCCTAATTCATTATCTTGTCTTCTGTTTCTCTCTCATCTCTCCAACTCTCTCGATCTTTCTCTGCTTTGTGCTATTCTCTCTCTCTCTAAAACTCCAGTCCCTGGCTAGATTTCTTTGGGGTTTTCTGAGTGTGAGAGATGAGATCTTTGTGCCTGCTGTCTTGTTCACCAACTCTGTGTACAAGATCCTTTTTCTGAGTGGATTAGGGTTTTGGGTGGTTCGATTCCGATCTAGGGTTACTTGGAGAAAGGCTGTGAGGTTTAGTCTTGTGGTGAGGCTTTGTGGCTTCTTCCTTGGTTCTCTGGGTTGTGATTCGTGGTGACAGTTCTAAAGGGTTTACCAGTCCCTGAGCCGAATCTTTCAATATTCGGATCTTAGGGTTTTATCCCTTTTACTGTTGTTCTTATTTTTACTTGTAACTTTTGGTTTCATTTTTGTACTTTACATTCTCATAATCGAGTCAGAGTATATTTGTATTAATAGGCTTGATTGAGTCTCAGTAATATTTGGTTATTCGGTACTCAGGTGTATCGATCTATTTAGAGGCGGATAAATACCCAACAACAATATATATTTACTTTAATGTATGGATTTACTAATAATTCATACTCTAGAATGTATAGAAGATCAACCACATCAAATTTATCATCGGGTAAGTTGATTCAAATATCTTTTAAAATCCTTAAAAACTAATAGTTTTTCTTTTCACAATTTCCTAATTCAAGATATACTTGTGACACTTAACTTAAAAAAGTTTATTCAAATTTGGTAGAACAACGTGTCTTGGTTGCCTTCGGTTTAATCGGACAATGCTACCTTTTCACCCACCTGATCGGAAAGCAACAACTTGATGCCCCTCCTGGACTGCCTCATTTTTGAATGTAATTCCCCGGCAATGAATCCTCCTGCGTTATTTGTCGCAAAGTATGACATAAAAGTAAATAAATATGTATATATGATACTTAATGTATTCATTGCCAACTATTCCACTTAGTTTAATATTTTATATAATTAATTATTAACGAACGTGGCTTTAGCCATCGTATTATCTCCACTCTTTCTAGCAAGAATAATGGTCTTGTCAATTCCAACTCCATAAATGAAGGTATTGAGATTCTTCGTGGGAATTATGACTTAGCCTTCACATAAATAATAATGAATCTCCTTGGCGATTCGCGGGGCATGCTCTAACCGCGTCCCAGTGGTTTTGAACTAATCGCTCCCATCCTCGACGACCACCACATTAGCCTCGATGATCCCCTGTTTCGATGATTGATTTGTACTCAAGGAATAAAAGATTGCAAGTTCTTTCTCGACTATGCTCGTCCTCGTTGTCCTTTATGGTATCATGACCACCTACTAGGGAAATGGAGACCGCAACATATCCATAGATAGTCCAGAAAAACTCGCAATCTTTTTATTGCCATGTAGTGGTATCGGTGCATCACGTTAATCTTAGTTGTAGCCCCCGATTTACGTTTTGGGGACCGACAAAGCCGAATGCAAGGGAATTAAGAAGAAAAATATTTTGAACAATATAATTAGTTATTGTTGTGGGAACTCAATATTAATTAGCTTCTTAAAAATAGAATTTCAAAGCTCAAATAAACGGAAAACCGTCATTTCAGTAAATGATTTACTATTTATTACACAAGCCATGTTTTATGATAAATGAATGATCATGTATTGACAGTTATGTTTCTGTTAGTTAGTTAGAACAGTTACGGAGTTAGTTACGGTAGTTACAAAATCATTAGATACAAATTTGGGGATGACTACATCACTCTACTTCTCTATATAAACCAATCCATCTCATGTAATTCACATATTCAGCATATATGAAAATCAGCTTTAGTTTCTATCCTAACATGGTAATCAGAGCCTCTTCTCCTTTTCCGGCATAGTCTCCGGTGGTTCTGCAATTTTTTTTTCCAATGGTGTCTCCTACGATTGCTTCTATTGTTGCTCCAGTTCTTCCCCACTTTCCCTCACTTTCCATTCGACTTGAACGATCAAACTATCAGTATTGACGACTGCAGGTTCTCTCTACGGTGAAAGCTCATGGATTTGATTCCATTCTCTGGAAATGAATCAGCTCCTTCTCAATTTCTCCCCTCTTCTTCGATTCGATTCTTCAAAATCCTCAATATGATATTTGGATGCGCAAGGATCGATTTCTCCTCGATTGGATGCTTGCTTGATTGGTGAATCTATGTTTGGTCATATAACCGGATGTGTTACTTCTTATGATCTTTGGTCTACACTTGAGCAGATGTTTCACACTCAATCCAAAGCTAGAGCACTACATCTTCGATTTATGCTTCAAACATTGAAGAAAGGAGCTATGAGTGTTGATGAATTTATTTTGAAAATGAAGTGTTTCTTTGATGATTTGAATTCCATTGGTCAATACATCTCGGTTCAATTAGCTTTATATGTTTTAGGAGGTCTTGGAGCTGATTATGAGGCTGTTGTTGTTCATCTAACATCCCGAGCAGGTGACATATCTCTATCAGAATTGCAATTCATTCTGCAGACTCATGAAATGAGGTTACAAAGTGATATCTCTTCAATTCCTACTGCACTTGCTGTGTCCTCTCCTACACAAACTACTGAATCATCACCTCGAGGCTCATATGGTGTATAACTCTTTTCCTCCTCGAGGTCGTGCGAGGTTTTCGAGGCGGGTAGGTTCTATCGTGGTGGTCGTGGTTTTACTTGTCAATTATGTGGAAAATCTGGTCATGTGGCTCTCAAATGTTACAAGAGATTTGATGTGAGTTTTACAGGCAATGACTCTGCCTCCTCTGTTTCACAATCCTCTCCTCCTGGATTCTCTATGCCTCAGGCACACATTGCTACCCCCAGCAATCCAAATACAACTCATGACTCTCAGTGGTATTTTGACAGTGGTGCTACACATCATGTCACAGCTGATCTTGAGAATCTCAGCCTTCACTCTGGTTATCAAGGATCTGACAGACTGACAGTAGGTAATGGCTCTTCTCTTTCTATCTCTCATGTAGGTTCCACCTCTATTCCCTCTTCCTTTTCTTCCTATCATCCCCTTGTTCTCAATCATATCCTATGTGTTCCAGAAATTACCAAAAATTTAGTCAGCATATCAAAATTCACCAAGGACAATAATGTGTTCATTGAATTCCATCCTAACTGTTGTCTTGTTAAGGACAAAGCATCCCACCAGCTTCTTCTGGAAGGAGTTCTTAGCAATGGCTTGTATCAACTGGACACCTCAAAGCTTCCCAAACTCCCTGCAACTGCTTCATCTTCTCAGCTTCAGCTCTCAGCCATATCTCCTTTCTCTTGCACTGCTGCTCTAACTCATTGTAATTCTGTAGTAAATAAGTGGCATAGAACTCTTGGCCACCCTTGTGTTTCTGTTCTTTCCCATGTACTCAAGGCGTAAATGTGCCATTTAAATCTCGTTTGTTTCTTTCGTCATGCGTGTAAACTAGGCAAACTACATCAAATTCATTTTGCTTCTAAACCTACTTCTAAATCGCTCCATTTCAAATTGTGCATTCGGACATATGGGACCCTCTCATCAATTGTCTCTTGATGGTTTTCGTTATTACTTGCTTTTTATTGATGATTTCACTCGATATTCCTGGATATTTCCCTTAAAAGCTAAATCGAAGCAAAAATTATTTTTCAAAGAATTTCACACTTTCATCCAAACTCAATTCCACAACCAAATTAAATGTCTTCAAACGGATTGGGGGTGAATATAGTCCTTACAACTGTTCTTGCTCAACTTGGTATACACTTTCGACACCCTTGTCCTCACACTCACCCTCAAAATGGACGAGTAGAAAGAAAACATCTACACATTGTAGAGATGGGCCTTTCTTTACTTGCCCAAGCAAAATTACCCTTAACATTTTGGTGGGATGCCTTTCAAACGGTGCTTTTTCTCATAAATGTTACCAACACCCACTTTACAAAACCTCGGTCCCTTTCGAGTCTTTTCAAATCTCAGCCTGATTTTCATTTTCTCAAGGTTTTTGGTTGTGCGTGCTATCCCTATCTTCGACCTTACAATTCAAATAAATTTCTTTATAGGTCTCAAAAATGCCTATTTCTTGGTTATAGTCTAAATCATAAGGGATACAAATGCATGAATTCTGAAGGCAAAATTTATATAGCTAGAATCGTGGATTTCAATGAGGATGAATTTCCTCATGATGAGCTATTCCTCTCACTACTTCATCCAAATCATCACACGCTTTTCACATCTGCATTCCATACCATTGCTTTGCCCACACCAACATCTCATCCATCCTTCATCTCCTACTGGCATAAAACTATCTGTGGTCCTCCCACCTATAACTTCCTCTCCTTCCTCAGCACTTACTCCCTCTTCCTCATCTGATGCTTCCTCTTCATCCATTCCACCATCCCCTCCTCCTCCTCCCACTATCTCCACTCACACTATGGTTACCGGTCCAAAACTCGGTCATCTTAAGCCTAAATTGTACTCGGCCACTCTTTGTTCCTCCGAGCCTACCTCTCACAACAGGCTCTTCTTGATCCCGGATGGAAGTCTCAAGCTATGGAGGATGAATTTAGAGCTCTTCAAACCAACCACACTTGGTCCTTAGTTCCATATTCATCTGATATGAATGTTATTGATAATAAATGGATTTTTCGAATAAAAACTAAAGTGATGGGATGTGGATCGGTTTAAAGCTAAATGCTTGTTGCTAGGGGATTTCAAAGAACATGCGGGGTGGATTACTCGGATACATTTTCCCCGATTATCAAGGCTTGTACTATCGAGACTTCTTTTTACCTCGTCACATTACACATGGATGGAGTATCCAACGATTGACATCAACAATGCCTTTCTTAATGGTACTCTTCAAGAAATCGTATATATGTCTCAACCGGAGGGATTCATTGACAAGAACTTTCCTCATGTCTTTGTTTGCAAACTTCAAAAGTCCCTATATGGCCTTAAACAGGCTCCAAGGGCTTGGTTTGATACATTGAAACAATTCTTGACTTCCTTGGGATATCAAAAGTCCTGCCTCGATGCTTCTCTGTTTTTAAAAGGAACATGGTAAATTGTTGCTCATAGTGGTCTATGTGGATGATATACGATTCACAGGAGATGACACAAAACCAAGATAGATGTGCTCTTATTTCATTATTGGGTGACAGATTTGCACTTAAAACTCTTGGGGAGGTGAACTACTTTCTTGGTCTTGAAGCAAATCGCACATCACCAAACTCCATTGTTCTCACTCAAACTAAATACATTCATGAGTTGTTGGTCAAGACTAAGTTTGGATAAGTGTAAGCTGTCACCACACCCATGTGCCCTTCTCACAAACTCTCTCTAGGTGATAGTGAGTCATTGCAAACAACTCCACTTACGAAGCATCATTGGCACACTTCAATATCTCACCTTAACACGACCGGATATATCATTTGCAGAAACAAATTGAGCCAATTCTTGCATGCTCCTACTTTAAATCACCGGATGTACCGCCAAACATCTATTGAGGTATCTTAAAGGCACGACTTCACTGGACTTCTTTTTCAATCAGCTCGGAGATCTCTTCTTGAAGGTTACTCCGATCTTGTTGACCGGCAAGTAATCTTGATGATAGAAAATCCACGAGGAGGACACTGTATTTTTTTGGGGGAAATTTGCCGACCGGAGTTCCAAGAAACAGCCAGTTGTCTCTAGAAGTAGTCTTAGAATCCGAGTATCGATCTCTTGCCGACACACAATAAACGATATGATTTGGGTGCAATCTCTTCTTCGTGAACTTGGTATTTCTTTTGAAACTCCTCCTATTATCTCGGTGTGATAATGAAAGTGCGGCCTTCTAGCTTCAAATCCGGTTTTCCATGCGCGTACTTTCAAGCATATTGAGATAGATGTTCATTTTGTTCGTGATCAAGTGTTGAAAAAGATGTTGGATGTGCGGTATATTCCCTCCGATCTTCAACGGGCGATATTCTCACAAAACCATTGGCTACTACGGTTTCAATCATTGTGCGACAAAACTTCCTCTCGACTCTGCATTAATTTTTTTCCTTCCTTTGGGGTGTATTGACGATTATGTTTTCGTTAGTTAGTTAGAACGATTCACGGAGTTAGTTACGGTAGTTACAAAATCATAGATACAACATTGTTGGACTACTGACACTCTCTTCTCTATATAAACCAATCCATCTCATGTAATTCACATATTCAGCATATATGAAAATCAGCTTTAGTTTCTATCCTAACATCATGGATATGTACAAGATGAATGGTTGGCCCCTAACATCGAGAGAAAAAAAAATCTCACCAATACATCCTTTTGTTTTTCTTTTCCTTTTTTCATTTCACGTATATCTTGTAAATTAAAAAAAAAACAATTAATTTGGACATATTCAATTAGTTGCAAAATGATGAGAATTAGTAACCTTAACCAATTAGCGGATTAATTTTATGGCCAATGGTTTAAACTTCAACGGCATATACATATTTTCATGCAGAAATTTCCTTTGCTCCACAACCCATATATTTTTCTAGAAAAAAAAAAGATAAGTAAATATCCCCACAATCATCATATATATGTTGTAGCTACAATTTTTCCAATCTTTTGCGACAACTCCTTTTTATATTTCGTCACTATTGGATGTTAGCAACAATTGTTGTGACAATTCGTGGACCAAGTTATTAGAGACGACAAAAAATAATTATTTGCGACGACAAAATGTAATTGTCGCAAATACCTCTATTGCAAAAATCCATTTTTCTTGTAGTTTATACATAGGTGCATGTGGATATCTTAGGTTGAACAGAACTTTTAAATTATTGACTTGTTAAGGGAAATGTAAAATGTTTATCTCAAGCTTGACATTTCAAATATGAGTTTTTATCAATACATAAATTAAAGGTTGTATAATCGGGTTTTAGTGTTGAGAAAAATGAGAATTGAAGAAAAGACGGACAAACAAGCGCTCGTCCATATATATATATATATATAGCAGTTTGCTCTGCCAGAATTGCACTATTTGTGTTGCATGTATATGGTGTAACACATTTATTTTGATACATAAATAGCACTATGAATATTGTATTAGTACTTAATTAAATATGCAATTCAAGAAATATTAAATTTTGACATATGTATCAAATTATTTCATATTAAATTAATTTTTTTGTTTATGTTTTAATTAAAATATAATTTATACTTATTTAGACACTTTTCATTCTTGATTCTTGTTTATACTCATATATTTCATCATGTAAAACTTAAGATATTTTATACTTGAACTTTGTAATAATTAATTTTTGTGTGCCTGATCTTTATTATTAGGCTTAATTTTATAGATAGAATATTGATTTTAAATGATGATTATTATACTTCTGGTTTTTGTTGAACTTTGGTTTGGTTTCAAAGTTTCATGAAAATCTATTTATGCTATCTTATAATAATAATAATTCAATTAATATTTCAAAGAATGAACGTGATATTTATAGTGCAAAGTGGAAAACGCACTATAGTTAAAAACAAATTAAAAAACAACATCTCAACCATATGGAAAAAGGTATCTCAAGATGATAAAACATATTTTTGCCATCTAAGGTTAGAACATATTTAAGAAGAAACGATAAACAGGCTTGCAAATGATGGTCCTTTGAGAGAGCTAAAAGTAAGGACTCTTCCTATTTGCAAATCCTGTCTAGAACGGAAAATGATTAGAGACATTTCTCTGCGAAAGACAATAGAGCCAACGAACCATTAGAGCTTGTACAAAGTGATGTTTGTGGTCTCATGAACATAAAAGCTAGATATATGGCTTTGAGTACTTCGTTACTTTTATTGATGATTAATCAAGTTATGGATATGTTTATCTCATTCATAGGAAATTGAAGACCTTTTGAAAGTTTAAGGAATTTTACGCGGAAGCTGAAAAGCAGATAGACAAATATTTGAAGCGTATTCAATCTAATCGAGGGAACGAGTATGTCAATACTGAGTTCAAAATTTATTTGCTAGAGCATGGTGTTGCTAAAGGAGAAACTGAACTTTGCTTGATATGATTAGGTCAATGATGAACAACACAACACTGTCTGATTCGTTTTGCAGGTATACATTGGAAACGGCGGTTTGCATTTTAAATGTATTTCCAAGACAATTCAAAAGACACCAGTAGAGACATTGTTAAATGGGGTAGCACACTTTTTATTTGTACTAATTGAAAAAACAATCTTCAATAAAAATATTCTGGCAATTGAATTAATTTTTCAAACCAATTCAAGTTGTTTCGAAGGCTTAATAATTGTCAATTTACTAGTCTAAAATTGACAAGTTCCCTTTGGCCAGTCATATTTTGTGTTTTCTTCTTTTATGTTTTGGTGGTTAAGTTTATATAATTGTTCAAATTCCTTCTTTTTATTCCTTTAGTCCAATCCAAGGATATCATGAGGTGAAAACATCGTAGAAAAATTAAAGTTAAGAACTTAGAATTTTATTTGGGTGCCTACACACTATAGGATGATTGAATTGAAAGATCGTGGTGTCAGCGAAATTGAAAGATCTGTAGGAATAACATTGAACAAGCAAAGAATAAAAAATCATCGAAAAATATAATTTTCTTACTGATATTCCATTAGTTAGACTAAATGCAATATACATGATCAAAGTTGGATCTTATTTGACCAAGATTTGATGTGAAACTCGAATAATTTTGAACATGTCTTAATCAAGAGCGGGTTCATCAGATTCAGACAGGATGATTAGTATCTTTAATTAGATTCAAATTGTGATTGTCAACTCATTGCATTGGAAATATACAAATGGAGACACATTGGGTAATGCTATCAGAGTTCATTAAATTCAAGCTTTTTGAGTTGGCAATCTAAGTGCGTTAATTCATTTGGAAGTATAAAATTTATAAATGATGTACACTATAACTATAACTATTATTTTATATAGTGACTACGAGATTTGAATGGAATCTTATATTCCAAAATCGTATTTTGTCTCATATGTTATAGCATGGATGATTGTCATGTGTACGACGCATACCAAGCATAAATCAAACATAAAATGTGGAAATTTAATAGACTTAATTACAAAATGAAGGACACTTACTATACCCCAGTACCAAAGAAAGACACTAAGTTTGAGGGTTTTCAATTTATGATAACAACTTTAAAATTTTGGCAACTTTAGGATAAATTGAGTTTGACTTGCCCAAGTCAGGCTAATTGACACCCAAACCTCAATTTTGAGCCCGAATTGCCCAAATTTTAGTCTAATTGCTTACGTCACATGAAATAAGTCTACAACTTATTTATAAAACTTTACAAGTAAATCTAAATATTATAAAACCAATTTACAAATTAACAAGTTGAGTCTAAATATATGAAAATAAACTTGATAATTATTTTAAGTATACAAATTAACAATTAAAATGTAAATATTAGAAAATAAATCTATAAAATATGAAAAATAAAATTATAAAAAATATTGAATAACCTAAAAAATAACTAAATGAAGTTTGAAAATGTGAAATAGGATTTAAAACATTATTTAATATATACCAAAATTACAGAATAAATAATGACAATATTTGAATAAATCCAAATAAATATTATTTATTAAAACTACTATTTCTTTAAAAATTTAAATATTAATTAAAATAATATAAAATTACAAATTTAAATTTGAAAATACTTAAAGACATCTGAAAATTATAATTGAATCAAAAAAATATATTATTACATATAAAAAATATAAAGTTTTTATTTCTTTAAGTATTTTTCAAATATTGGTTTGTAATTTAAAATTACTTTAATAATGTTTACATTTTTAAACAAATTTTAGATTTATTAAAAAAATATTTAGATTTTATATTGATAGTTCTTGGGTTTATTCAAATAATTTCATGATTTATTCGGTATTTTTTGACATATTAAATAACGTTTTAAATCTTATTTCACGTTTTAGACTTTATTTATTAATTTGAAGACTTATTAAATAATTTTTAAAATTCAAGTTTTGTATTTCCCAATTTTATTTTTGTATATTTATATTTTAATTGTTAAATTATAACTACTTAAAATAATTATCACATTTATTTTATATGTTTAGACTCGTTAATTTGTAAATTTTTAAATTGGTTATAAGATTTTCAAATTTTTTTTTGTAAATTTTGAAAATAATTTTAGGCTGATTTTATTCGACATAAGCAATTAATTTTCCACATAAGTAGGTAGCCTAAATTTGGACGACTCAATTGAAGATGTCATGGGATATGACAACTCCAGATATACGAAGTAATGTTACAACTGTAGAGTTATTGAAAGGAATAGTCGATAATATGGAAAAACTATTCAAAATCTATTTTATCAAGACAAACTATTTTGAGGAATGGAAGAGGAAAAACTAGATATAAATAATCCCTATCGCCCTCGAGTTAAATGACATTCGTCATATTGACGAATACACACTACAACATAAATGATATTAGGTAATACCCAAAAAATGTTACCTAATGCCCATAAAATGTTACTATAGACCATAGGTAGCACTTTTATGGTGCTGCACTTGCCCGTGGAAGTGACAATTTTCCATTAAGCTAAGTTGATTCTTATTACAACTATTGTTTTGTTTTATATATACACATACACACATATATTGTAACGCCCCAAATTCGATAAAACAAAATAATCACAAAACTCCAAATTATCAGAGTACGGCTCTGGATATTATTATTATTATTATTATTATTATTATTATTATTGTTATTATTATTATTATTCAAACTTAGGCTCCACAAGAGTAATTATCCAAAGTATAACATTTGGAATATATAACTTGACTAAATCTAAGTCTATCGAAAAGTCCACAAAATACAGAGTAAACCCAAATACATAAACTAAGTATATTACAAATTTTACAACGGAAGTCTTAACTTAAGGAAGAACTATTAAAACGACAAATAAGGTAAAATTGATACAATGACAATAAAACTAATAACTAAGATTCATATGTAACATTTTAGAAATATTGCTTCAAATTGTTACCAATAGAGAACTTATGTAACACTTAGAAAAAATGTCACTAAAAGCTAATAAAAGTGATACCTTAGACTAATATTGCAATCAATAACTAAGATTCATATGTAACATTTTATGTAACATTTTACGCTACACAAGCAATCAATTTCACGAATGAGCAACTTATCCACAAAACTAATATTGCGACGGTATTGAAACGGTTATACTAACCTGACGATTGCTAGAATCCTGCATCAAATACAATATTAGTGCAAATACGGTAAAACGAATTATGGTAATTCAATCCGATTTTTACTACGAACATGAGTTGATGCCCCATTTTAAAACCCAACGGTCGGTACAATTCAACGGTAAACGCAGGACTAGTGTGAATTAAACACCACACCTAGCGTTCTCCCACACACCACAAATATAAAAAACATAAGTCAATCAAGCTAGCAGTATAATGGGGCCATACACTTGGCTCTTTCATCCCTATAAACAAAAAAAAAGGCGTCATACACTTGGCAGTCATACAATTAACACTTTCATTCCCGGAGCGATAATGGGGCCATACACTTGGCGGTCATACAATTGACACTTTTATTCCCAAAACGATAACGATGGGCCATACGTTTAGCGACAATAATGTATTTGTTGAAAGAAATCCTTTAACTTGGTTCCTTGACCCAATCATTTACAATATCTATTTTTTTTAAATGGTCTTAATGGCTCGCAGGCCCAACTAAAACAAGCAGTATAAACAATCTATCCAAAGTCAATTAAATAGTGTAACACTTGGAATAAGCAAACACGTAGAACACCTTTGGATTTTGTAATTTCTACCATAATAAACTTACATAATTCCTTAGTAAGCATAGGCTGAAGTTTTGTATATTATGTGATTCAATGAGTGGTAGTTTGGGGTGGTAAAGTAGAAACAACGCATGGACAAGTAAAAGAAAATTGAGGATGTAGCACCAAGATGTCTCTATCGCACATAACTACAACGATTTTCATATTTTAAGTGGTATAGTTTAGACCAACATCTGAAGCACTTGAATCTAATTCACTTGAAAGCTAAGAAGTTGATGTATACCTTTTATGTTAGGAGAAATACTCAAATCATACAATTGAAGGATGATAATTTGGTCCGAATAATAATGACGTGCTGAAATTTTCAGATTAGGCAGGTCTTAGTAATTTAGTCATAATATTCTCTAGAAAATAGATATTGGGATGATTCTTACGGCCATGGAAAGCCAAAACATAGAACTACAACTCTTGTCAAGATACCAAAATGAAATTCGTACGTTACAATGGTGAAAATAACTCGAATTAGAGGAACAGTCTTCACAGTATACACAACCGAATGAAAGACAAATGATGAGTTCGACATGTCCTAGTATTTTTACCATAAGTTTGTCTAGAAAATTGATATTGAGGTGGTTCAAGTTGCTATGGAAAGTTAAGGCATATATCTACATTTCCTAAGAAGACACCAAAGACTAATTCGCAGGTTAAGAAGGTGAAGGACTGCTCGAAAGGCAAGAGGTTGCTGGAAATGTGCAGCAGAAAAATATCGTCAGTTTTCTGTCAATTTTTTTTTGAAATTTCAAGCAAGAAATCTCTCTCCATTTCCTAAATAACCAACTAAATATTCCATCATCTACTCATGAACACCATCAGAGTTAAATTTGCAACATTTCAACAGTTTAATATCTAAAATTTCTCATTGACATTCAAACAAGGACAACAACATGAGGGATTCACACATGATCACATAAGTAAACAACCAATTAACATCAATTTGTACAATTCAAGCAAGAACAAGCAAACCCATTTGAAGAATCTTTTCTTTAATAAATAAAAGAAATATTACCCACTTAAAATAACCTTCAAATATATTTTTACCCACCTTTGTAGAATCAAGATTCCGCAACAAATACACTCGAATTAGGCCTTCAATTTACTCTCCAAAGATCCCTTAGCAGCTCACGGCCAAGAAGCTCTAAACACTCACTATTCCTTTTTCCAAGGGTGACACTATTCACACCCCCAAATCCTCTAAATACACTCTCTCTTTTTAATTACTTAATTGTTATCATTGAAAAGACTACAATGCCCTTAGTACCCTACCAAAATTCTAAATTCACCAAACAAATCTCTAAATACACCCTCTTTTTAAACTTATAATCTTTTTCCACAAAAACTACATTTTTTTCTCACGAGCCATCAAGAACAGTTCAAAACTGCAGCCCCAACTATCAGAAAGATTCAGTAAAAACAATACAATAATAAGATAGAAAACGAAAATTCCCATGAAAATGCTCACGGAAGATGAGTGCTTCTTAAGAATGAATATGCTTTAGTTTATCATTTGATTGAGATGGAAAAACTTCATTTTTAAACTGAAAATCATATTTGAAGGTGCACAAAAAACTAATTGAGTTCACACAGGTGCACAAAATTATATTTGAAGGTGCACAAATTAGGGTTTACCCACCTTTATATTTTATATCTTCAAATAGAGTTCACACCCTTTTTTCCCTTTCAACAAAATTAATTATTAAATTTTACCCTTCTCTTTCAACACATTTAAAACATATTATTTTTGTGATGTTTTTGAAAACTGAAACAACATAAGGTGCCTTTCGATTTATTTTCTTTTTCTGTCACGCCCCAAACACGACGCGACGGCGATCAATCACTTAAACAGAAATAAACCTGACGTATTCGAAATAATACAACAATCCCAAGTGAAACAAGGTTTAAAGCAACGGAAAACTACAAGTACAACACGATTACAAATACATCCCATCAACCAAATAGCTTACAGTCCAGAACTAGGAAATAAAATACACATCATATCGCCAGCTTAAGTGTCAAAGGGTCCTACGCCCTTAAATTACATTCCAGAATTTCAAAGAAAATAAAAGAGTCCAACAACAGTAAAATAAAAGAAAACAGTCCAGCAACATAGATAACGATAGGAAGTAAGTCCAACGGGCGGAGCACGAGGATTCAATCCAAGGCAGGTTCATCTTCTTCGACAAAGTCCTCTTCTAAGGTTAGAAAACGGGAGGGGTGAGACAAATCTCGGTGGATGGGGTGATCGGTGCAAGTGTGGCGATATATATAGTTAATGCGAGAAATTTAGTTGTATGAAAACGCGTGAGATATGATGCATGATTTCACACACGGTCCACAATCGTCGTGATAAATATATTTAAGTAATATACTTATACAATGTAAGAAAATAGTTCGTGGTCACGCAGGCACTATGGTTCAAGCAGACATGAGGATTGCGTATGAATTTGTAACGCCAATCCTATGCAAGACAAGTAGCGGTTGCGTACGGATTTGTAGCGGCAACCAAATGGGTCCGATTAACTCCAGAATCGTGTGGATCAGGCAGCGATTCCTTCGTTCTTCCTTGTAACTCCCCGAGCAAGATGGTCCAAGACTTGTCACCTTATCGCTCCATAGACAAAGACAAAATCCACAGTAGAGCTAGCAAGGCTCGGATTTATCATAATCATGATTATACCTCAAGTACTACGACCCGCTTCCCTTGCACAAACTCCGTCCCTCGGTTGCGGGATTAGGACGATGGGGCCGGAGAGTGGAATAGCAGCCGAGCTACCTGGTTCCATCCCCGACGTATCCATTCCGACTGTGAGCTCGACACACCAAGTTGACTCAGGCAGGAAATTAAATACACGTTCAGGTAGTCAACCATGCAGTCGAGTATATTGATTCGGGAAGCAGTTCATGAAAAGTTTTAAAAATCGCAAGTGGTAATTATGGCGTTGGTGGAGTTATTTGGATGAAGATGATTATCGGGAGGATAAGTAATCTTCGATATCTTGAAAGATTAGGTGGAACATAAGTCCCGTTATAGATTCGAAATCGCAAGACGAGGAAGTCGCCCCACGATCGGGTATTAATCAGTCAAGACAATCCGACAAGTCAAGGGGTTTTAAGAAAATAAAAAATTTAAACAATAATTAAATTCAAAGGGTCCAGAGCTGTTTCATTAAAATAAAAATAATTCGAGTTAGGTCCTTGTAAAAAGAAAATTTACAATTAGCCCCGTTTTGTGAAAACCAATTCTTTTTGGGGTTAAAAATTAATAAATAAATGTCCCAACCTTGAACAATTATGAGGTCAGTTCCTAAATTCTCTAAATTGTTCAGAGATTCAGGTTTTAAAAGTTTTGAGGTCGATTTTTTATAAAATTCTCACATTAGCCCCAAATTTGTTAAAATTGTCATTTCGGTCCCCAAGTTTAAAATAATTGGAAATCACAACCCGGAAAGACTTTTAAAGTGATTCCAGTTGAAAAATGTCACTAAGGTCAGTGGGATATTGGGACAAAAACATTTTTTAAAAGAAGCAAGTATAGGTCCCTAAACTTTCGAAAATCTCATTTTTGTCCCATTTTGAAATAATTGCCTTTAAGGCTTTTAGGGGTCCGATTGTTATGAAATTTAAACCTTGGGTCCAAAATATTATTATGTTATAGTTAAATTAGTATTTCCAGGTGCATGGATTGCATAAGTCCTGGAAATTTCATTTAATCTTTTACAATTTGGTCCCTCAAGTTTTATAAAATTACTTTCCAAGCTCTAAACACTTGGATTTTTGGAATACACTTAAAATATGTCATTTCCAGTCCCTTAAGAGTTAAAATATTAAATTTTAAAATTAGGGTCTGGTACAGTTTCGAAAATTGCAAATTAGCCCTTAAACTTCTAAAATTTTACAATCTAGTCCTTGGGCTTTTAAAGGTTGATTTTATTTATCTAAAAACTCTTAAAACTTTATTAAAATTTCCAAACATGATTTTTGAACCTGAGTTCAGTCCCAAAACTTGAAAATTACAGAGGGGTCCCTTAAGTTTTATTTTCTTGCCATTAAGTCCACCAACTTTCCATTTTGCATTTTAAGTCCAAAAATCGAAATTTAATCAATTATGCTCGACTTGTCTATATTATAAGTCATACAAAACATGGATTTCAAGAGTCATAAACATGCATGTCCATTTCATGCAAGCATTCATCAAGTACAACAATAAAGTGTATATGTATGTCCTATTTTTCGATAAATAGCATTTTTGAGCAACACCTGAGAAATTTTCCAACTTGATACAAGAAAATAGCATGCAATACATAATATATATCTCAAGTGCTCAATAACAAAATACTACATGCATATTTTCAATTTAAAACACCTAGAAGTTGAAAGGATTTTTCCACTCACCTTAAAGATCGGTTCGTTGGTGAAAATGGGATAAATCTCTCTCGATGAAGAAGTGACTTAGGTCAGCCCCTAAGTCAACGAATATCAAAAAATATAGGAGTTAGAAGAATGTGGTTAAAAATTTAGGAAAAAGAAGAAGATGGTGAGAAAATTAGAAATACTACACTTACCTTGTGTAATGAGTAAAATGTGACTAGTAATGGCTTCCAAGTGTAAGGTTTTGGTCACCCTTAATGTCAACCACCAAGGTCAGCCCCTAAAATTCCAAAAATGAAAATGGAGTGTCAAAATTTGGAAAATAGAAGAGAAGAAGAAAAGGTACTAAAAATTCCATTTCTTACCTTGTAGTCCAATTTCTTAACAATTTTTCTTCAAGATGACAAGTCTCTTAATATATTCATTGGTCTTCTAAGTAAACCTCAAAATCAAAAATCAAACTTAATTAGGAGGTGAAAGAGATGAGTTAGGTGATATCAAAAATGGATTGAACAAGAAATGTTTCTTACCTTTGGAGTGTAGTTTCGAATTTTTTTGAAGAGTAGGGAGATGAATTCTTGAAGTTTTTGGTTAAGTGTTTGTGAAGAAGATGAAGAAATAGTAGAGAGATGTAGGAGGATTTTTAGAGAGAGAGAAGAGAAAATACAAGACTTAGGAAAATTTTGTGTTGGTGAAATGAAGTAAATGGTAGGGGTGAAAACAAAAAAATTTTGCTTTGGTTGGTTAGATGATGAGTTAGGGAATAATTGAGGAAATTAGGGAAGAAAGTAATATTTAGGCAACTTTATTAGGGACAATTGGCCAAAAGCTATGTTTTAGGGGGGAATTTAAAATTTTGTCTTGTTTGACCAATTGGGTGGTTGAAATTGTAGGATTATTCTAAGATGTAGATTTGTATTAATGGTGCAAAATTACACAAGATGAATACACAAGGTATACATGTATAAGAGTTGGGAGATATTTCTACACTTAAAATACCATCATGGCCGTCCCTTAAGGGGTATTTTGGTAATTTCATATATATATTTTTTTTATCCCAAAATTGATGATAATAGATGAATAATATCAATCTCCAAAATAATTAGTGATTTTCTTGATCACTTATAAGTCTCATGATCACTTATTCTAAATCGAATTCTTAATTCTATAAGGTATAAATCTCTAAAATAAATAGTCTTTTAAATTTCTAAGATGACTAATAAATACACAAGTAATAATAATGATGATTAACCAAGTGATCATAAATGTGAAATAAAATTAATAAATGATTACGATCACAAGTAATAATTAAAAGAATTTAAATACAAATATATTTATCATTAATGTTTACCCGTCAAAGCGACGCGGTAGAATTGTCAAATAGTACAAAGACGATACGTGAGACAAATACATGTTCGAATAAAAATCGAGGGCTTCACATTCTCCCCTCCTTAAAAGAATTTGATCCCCAAATTCTCTTCAGAATAGTTATGGGTATTGATTCCTCATGTCTTCTTCCATCTCCCATGTTGCGTCTTCGTCTCGGTTGTGGTTCCGCCATACAACTTTAACCATTGGAATCTTTCTGTTATGCAACCGACGATCTCTGTTTGGTCAATGATTCTGATTGGTTCCTCGGTGTAAGATAAATTTTCCATTAGAGGAGGAGCATCACAAGTGATGATGTGCTCAGGATCTGGTTGATATTTTTTCAATCTCGATACATGGAATACATTGTGCATTCCCGTATATTGTGCTGGTAATTCTAGTCGGTAGGCCAACTTTCCGATCCTCTGCAAAATCTTGTAAGGTCCAATACATCTCGGACATAATTTACCTCCTTTCTTTGGGTTGATCAATCCTTTTCGTGGCAAGAGTCTGAGAAATACTTCATCTCCGGCTTCAAATTCCAAGTCCTTTCTCCTCTTGTCCGCGTAACTCTTTTGGTCAGCTTTCGAGTCATGCGGATCCGTTCCTTGATCAACTTGACCTTCTCCATAGCTTCTTGAACTAAGTCGACCTTTGGAATCGAGGGTGACTTTCTTTCTCCTTCCTGAGTCCATTGGTCATCAATCTCCCGGTGTAGGGGATCTACACTTTCGTCCCATACAAGGCTTCGTAGGGTGTCATCCCAATCGTGGCATAATAGCTGTTATTATAGGCGAACTCGACCAATGGTAAGTGCGCATCCCAACTTCCTTGGAAATCCAATGTGCGGGCTCGCAACATGTCTTCCAGGGTTAGAATTGTTCCCTCAGATCGGCCGTCGGTTTGGATGGATGTCTTTGCTTTCTTTGAAACTTAGCGAGGTACACAATTCCTCATGTAAGCATTTCCCGAACTGAGACAAACCTCGGGTCTCTGTCGACACTATGTCGATCGGCACTCTATGCGGTCGAATGATCTCTGGATGTAAATTTGCGCAAGTTTCTCGCAAGCCGTCGGTTTTCTTCATGGGTAAGAAGGTTGCAGATTTCGTGAGTCGGTCTACGACTACCCATATAGCATCATCGCCTCGTCCTGGTCCTCGGTAGATCCGTCACGAAGTCCACCGTTATGTGTTCCCATTTCCACTCGTGAATTCTCAACGGTTGTAATAAACCGGATGGTCGTTGGTGTTCGCTTTTATTCGTTGACAAGTCAAATATCTCGCAACGAACTCGCTTACTTGGTTCTTCATGTTCACCCAAAAATGTCGTTTCAAGTCCTTATACATCTTATTTCCTCCAGGGTGTATAGTGTATTTTGAACGGTGTGCTTCTCGCTAAATTCTGCTCCTAATTTGCTCGTCACTCGGTACACAAACTCGATTCCAAAATTTGATGATCCCATCTTCATGTACTGAGAATTCTGGTCCCTCTCCTTTAAGTATCTTCTCTTTTAGTCTTTGAAGTTGCACATCTGTCTCTCGTGCTGTTTTGATCTCGTTCAGTAGGTCGGGTTTAACCGAAATGTTAGCACACAAAATTTGAGTATTGGTTCTTGTCGGATTCCAATTGCTCAACTCTTCTAATGATTTACACTCTCGAATCATTAGTCTGGCTAAACTCGCCTTTTCTCGCTCAAGCGTCGGCTACTACGTTAGCCTTCCCGGGATGGTATTGAATATCAAAGTGATAGTTTTCTACTAACTCCATCCATCTCCGTTGCCTAAAATTGAGATCCTTCTGAGAGAATAGATACTTTAGGCTCTTATGATTTGTGTAAACCGTGAATGTTGCTCTGTAGAGATAGTGCCTCCATTTTTTAACGCGAACACTATTGTCGCCAATTCCAAGTCATGCGTTGGGTAATTGGCTTCATACGGCTTGAGTTTCCGTGATGTGTAAGCAATGACCTTTCATTCTGCATGAGCACGCTTCCTAGTCCTTCCTTTGATGCATCACCTGTAGATGACAAAGTTTTATGTTCCCTTTGGAAGGGCTAAGACTGAGTCGTAGTAAGTCGTTCTTCACTCTTGAAACTAGCCTCACACTTGTCATTCCACTCAAACTTGACTTGCTTCCGGTTAGTCGAGTGAGTGGTCCGACTATCTTGGATAAATCCTGGATAAATCTTCGATAATATCCACTAGTCCTAAGAAACTTCTGATCTCCTCTGACGACTCGGGTTGTTTCCATTCAACCACTGTTTGTACCTTCGAAGGATCTACGGCGATCCTAGTGCCGGATACTATGTGTCCCAAGAATGCGACTTCGCTAAGCCAAAATCTGCACTTGCTGAATTTGGCATGCAACTTGTGCTCTCGTAGTGTCTCCAAAACGATTTTCAGATGACGTTCATGTTCTTCTCTAGACTTAGAGTATATGAGTATGTCATCAATGAATATCACTACGAATTGATCCAATGAAAAACTCGATGCATCAGATCCATAAATGCTGCTGGAGCGTTTGTCAAACCAAAATGCATCACTACAAACTCTTAGTGTCCATATCTGGTTTGAAATGCCGTTTTGGAAACGTCTTCTTCACGAATCTTCAGTTGATAATATCCCTGCTGTAAATCAAACTTCAAGTACACCGTCGCTCCTTGAAGTTGATCAAACAGTTCGTCTATCATCGGGAGGGGGTATTTGTTCTTGATGGTCACGCTATTAAGACCGCGATAATCTATACACAGTCTTAATGTGTCATCCTTCTTCTTGACGAATAATAGTACCCTGGTGCTCCCCAGGGAGACGTGACTTGGTCGGATAAATCCTACATCCATCAGTTTCTGTAATTGAGTCTTCAACTCTTGTAACTCAACATGAGCCATTCTATACGGTGTTCTGGCGATCGGGGCAGTTCCTGGTAATATCTCAATGATGAACTCGACTTCCCTATCTGGAGGGACAGTGGTGAGTTCTTGTGGAAATACATTCGTATATTCCGATACTATAGGTACTTGATTAATTTGTGTCTCAACCTTGGGTTTGTTAATTACAAACGCCAAGTACCCTTGTGCCCCTCTAGTGATCGCCTTCCTCGCTTTCATTGCTTTGAAATGATTGGGGCAACCTTAACTCGTGCTCTTCCCAAAATTTCTACTTTGGGCTTACCAGGTTCACATAGTTTAATGGACTTGCGATGGCAGTCCATTTGTGCATGGTGTGCAGACAACCAGTCCATTCCCAAAATCATGTCGTATTCGGATATAGGTAATAAAATCAAATCGGCAGAAAATTTATCTCATCAATCGTAACTCGCATGCATTATAGATAATATATGTTATAAGCGCCCATAGGAGTTGATACGCCTGACCTATAGGCATATGTTCCATGCACGCATGCAAACTTGTGTACAAAATATGGTGCGACAAATGAATGCGTTGATCCAGGGTCAAATAGTACTTTAGCGTAGTGGCTAGATACTAGAAACGCATCTTCCACCACGCCTCCCGTTGCCTCGAGCCTCATGTCCGGCTAGTGCAAATGCTCGAGCGGGGAATCCTTACCCTGCTACCCTAGTCGTTACCCGCTTCTGTGGTTGCACCTGTTTGGTCCGGTCTTCGTATTTCGGGCAATCTTTCAGCTGGTGCTGATCACTACCACAACGTAAACAACTTCCCTATTTACGCCAATAGTCATTGGCAGTATGCCCCGGTTTCTGGCAATGTGTACACACTTGACCCGGCTTTTTCTCTTGTCCTTTTCCTTTATCCGCCTCATTAATCGTCCTTCAAACTTAGCAGTCGCTTAGATGGCTATCCTACGCTTGTCCTCTTGAGATCGTTTGATGGCCTACTCCGTTGAATCATCATAATACGGTTCGATCTCAACTCGATGCGGAGTTGTCTTTACCGCTGAGTAGGTTGTCATTTCAACATTAGAAGTTGCTTTTGAAGTTCTAGTTTCAAATCCGTATGAACTTATATAATTTGTCCTCTTCTCTCGTCATCGATTTTCCCCGAGCGTATTTGGACAATCGATGAAACTCGGACTCATACTGGGGCTACGGACATGTTCCCCTGTCTCAACTTATGGAACTCGCCCCTCGTGCCTCCTTCACGACTTGGGGAATGTATTGCTCATTGAATTCAGCCAGAAATTTTTCCACGCCCTATCTACTTGGTCCTGTTCCCATTTTCTCTCAACTCGCTCTCCACAATCTCTAGCAAATGATTCTAGTTCTAGTCGAACACGGTGAGCGTAACCTTTTGTTCCTCTCGATTGGAGAGCATTGAAGATATTCTCCAGTTTCCCAATCCATTCTTTTGCCTTTAAGTCATCAGGCTCTCCTAAGAAAGCCGGTGGGTCAAATCACAAGAATTTCTCCAAAGTGCGATCATTCGCCTCTCTAGCGGGCTCGAAATACGCCGTTGAGGCTCGCTTGTTGCCTCATAAAGACCCGATCTCATTGCGGGGCTATTGCGGTCAAGTTATCTCCTGCGATCAAGCGGAGGAGGTGGTGGTAGTTCGGGGGAGGGTACCCGTTCTCTGGGTACGTCCTCATACCTTCGAGGAACACGGAGGGGTCTCCCGCGTCCACGGTTTCCAGCCATGTATCTGTAATTTAGCTACAATTCAGAAATGAATGATTTCAATAAGTACCCGCATATAACAAGTTATATCACAACAACAATATACAAGACATAGAATAAGTAGAAAAGTATATTCATTGATGTGAAATTTGAATACACCCGAATGAGTTCATACAACAGGAATATAGAATCGAAGATAAACTAGAGTCAGGATACAACTTGATCAAAGTACAACGGAAAGCAAAATACAACATGATGGAAATAAGCGTCGGCTAAAGTCTAGCATCGAAGTTATCTACTCGGTGAGATCACCGCCATCATCACTAGTGGCCTCGTCCATAACCAGAACCTGATCGGGCTGAGGTACCGCATCAAGTGGGGCGGCTTCAAGCGCCTCGGGCTCTCCATCCTCTATTGGATCCTCATCGGGATCCTCTTCAGGATCTTCTTCAGGATCCTCCTCAGAATCCTCTTCATTATCGGCCTCGAGGTCGGGCATGGGTTCCGCCTCGGGCGGTGGCAACGGTGGCGCATTAGCTGCTAAGGTAGCTTCCAAAGCAGCATCCCGCTGAGTTAAGGCATGCGTGAGGTCCTCGATCACCTGCATTTGTTTGATGATAGTATCTTTGAGACATCTGATGGTGGCTCTCGACATGTATGCATCCCTTTCCCACTTTCCGCGGCATTCCTTGGCGCGTTCCATCTTCTTGCGAGTAATTTCCAAGTGTTCCTGGATTGACTGGATTTGATCTTCGCGAGCACGAATGGTATCCTCGCGATCCTTAGCAAGGAGGGTAAGGTCGTTCTTCTCCTCTTGGCTCTTCGTCAGGAGGTGTGTTAATTCTTGGTTGCGGCGACGTTCCTCTGCCAATTCTGAGGTAGCCCAAAGATATTCCCGATACCAGTGGTTCGTGTATGCCCGAAAGTAATCACGTTCAGCGTGGGCCTCCAATAATTCCCACCAGATAGGTGGCGTCGGCTCCATCCTGAACAAGCCAAACTAAGAAGGATTAGACGAAGTAAGAAAAGATAAGGAAGACTTAACACCCTTATGGAGTAACTCAGCTGTTGGCTATAATTTAACTCAACTGTGGTTTTATTTTCAGCGGAAGACTTAACACCCTTATGTTTGATTAAGCAAGATTTTAGAGCTTGATTTAGTACTTATAATTTTATCAAATGGATAGCAAATTTATCAGCAGATATAAGCAGTTAAAAGTGCAGGAATTTAAATGTTGAAATGTAAATGACACAGTAAAGTTTTTATAGAGGTTCGAAGATGGGGTAATTCTTCTACTCCTCTCTTCTCCAACTCCTGGAGGAATCCACTAAGTAATGATCAGTTTACAAAGTGGTAACAGTCCGGATACAAGTCTTGATCACAACAAACTGACTTGATCCTTAGGGACTCGATGAGACGCCTTGATCACTCACCGCTGCGACTCGACGCACGACTCAAATTCTTCACAGGGCACCGCTTTGTTACTACTGACTCACTTGCTCAAGCTCTTTGGATTTGATCACGAAGCCCTCCAAAAGCTTAAGACTTAGTTCAACCTTGAACTTTTCTACAATCCTTCCTGGAATGTAGACCCCTTGTTTTCAAAAGTTTCCTCTTCAACTGATTGAAGTTCTCTTTCCTTCACAGGTGAGTGTTGGATTGATGTACTTCGTAATGTAGGCTTGAGGACTGAGAATGTTTCAGTTTTTCTAATAAGCTTGTATATCTCAAGTGTGTGTCTTTTCTCTCTCTGTTTCTTCTCAAACAACCTCCTCAGCCTTTTTATAGTGAACTTTAAAAAATTTGCCCGTTGAAGAGATAGGCTTATTTTTGAAAGTCACTTTGCAGTCGTTGGCTTGCAGTTCTTGGAATTGCCATTTCCTCGTATGAATTGTTCTTTCACCTTTTCGTAGTTCGACACGGTGTAGTGCTTCCCATTGGTTCATTCCTTTTGCACGCCTCAGGGACCGAGCACTCCAAGAAAGGTGGTATGGAGATATTACTTGTTTAAGTAAATCTCTTGATTTCTCGGCAACGGTTCTTTTTACGCTTATCTCGACTTGACGCACTTCCTTGCTTTCCCCAGGTGACTTAGAGTCGCCTTCCAATCATGGATGACTCTTCTCACTTCAACTCGAGACTTGGCTTTTCTTGAGTTGACTTGACCGATGCTCCACTCACCGCATCTCACCGCTTCTTCAAAGTTCAGAGTTCCCGTCTACTCCTCTTTTGCCATATTCACTATTTCTCACAGGTCTTCCTTCCATTCTTCGATTGTCTTCTTGCATGTTAGGGCGTAGGCGACTTAACTCGGCTTGGCCACTCTAATTGTTACAATACATTTTACAAAGAAGAATTGGGAGCCAACTTTCTATTCTAAGTTTTACATGGCATTCATCAAAATCTAAACAATAAAATTCCTAACACACTGAATAACTGCTTACTAACAGAATCGGTTATTTTAGTTACAACAGTAAACACACTACAATAATTCTTCGCCGCTATAACGAAACTTACCTTTGCTTGGATGGTTGGGCCCATGGAGGTATGCTAATTAATTTGACAATCCTTCTAATTAAGTAATAATTAATCATCAATTAGTACAATCCTGGTCCTGGAGGAGTACTGGGAAATCCTGATAGGAGTGGATGATCTGGTGGGGATCGAGTGTGGAGCAAATGAAATATATGTATTTTTGTGTGTAAGTAATATTCTTAATTTGCTTATCTTCCTTCTTGTAAGGTGAAAGAGTCAGAGTTCAAAGGAAGACGTGAGAAAAAAATATCGTGCTTATAAAAAAATGCAGGTATATCTTTTACATCATCTGTTTCATCAAACTTTGCCAATGAGAATATAGAGGGAGTGTTTGCAAAAACCCGTGTTCTCGGAAAGCGTAATTTATGGTTGTAAAAGTGATAATTAGTTGAAAATCAAAAATTGGTAATGTTTGCAAAATAGAAACTAAAATTTAAATAAGTTAAAAGATAGTATTTAGTGATTATGTTGTAAAAATATTTTCTTTATGTGTAAAAATTAAACCAGAAGCACTACAACACTCATATCCTTCCATTTAGATTCTAATTAGATTATGCAGAATCAAAAACATAAATTAACATTTGGGAAAACTAGAAACTATTTGTTTCAAGTCATACAATCCATTTTTCTAATGTGTCTCAGAACACTTACTCGTATTAAGAAGTAGTCTTTAATCTTGTTGTCATAAGCTAATGTTTCTTACTAATTCTATTTCTCAATATATTGGATTAGTTATGAAAATTGTTGACGTGCATCTTGGATCAACAAGCAAAATATATGGTTTATGACGTGGAAATTAAAATAACACTTGGAAAAGGTCAGGAAAATGACTAATTTTGCTTTTTTATATTAGAACCTGCCGAGTATGCCTGGGATTCATGTTGTACAATTTGAATATTACAAGCTTTTATATCTGGGTTCTCTCTTGTCTTTTTACTAATAAATGAGATCTATTTATACCAACACCATTAGTCGGTTTTAATCATCATTGCATGGAGCGCTTGTTGGCCAAGTGTTGAAACTTGTTGACTCGTCGCGTTAGCTTGCTGACATGTGGCACCTTGATCTGTCATTAACATGTTGGATCCACTTAGTGGGACAATTATCTTAAATGAAGCACTGCATGTTCTTGTTTGTCTGCAGAGTGGATCGAGCTCGCCAGTGCCACGCCATCGCCTCCGTTCGATGTCATCCTAGTCGATCCACGTCATCTTGACGTCTTACGCCATCACCAATGGCCACTGGGCTTATTTTTGTCGGCTTGCTCGGTATCAATGATCCCTCAAGTTTAATTCGAGGAGAAGATCCTTTGAATCGATTTAAACTTGAATATTGATTAGAACCTTAATCGGGAAGAAGAAACCTTTCTATTGACAACTCATAATAAATGGTCACATGTCCATCAATGCCTGAAACGGCGTATTAATTGGATTTCATGATGACAGACACGTGGCACCTTTCTGTTGGACCATCATGCGCAGGAAACATGGGGATGTGACGGTTTCTTCAGGGAAACGTGGGGATGTGATGGTTTCTTCAGCTTTTTCGAATTTGAAAAGGCACGCCTCTTGATTGGTGTGATACTTCCGAGGAAGTTACCCTATAAATAGCCCATTCTTCTTCCATTTCATACTTTCGCATCTATTACCTTCGAGCATCATCGCAGAGACCGAGCGAGACTTCGTGTCGGCTTAGAATACAAGAGTTCAAGAACACTTAGGTAACCTTTCAAATTTTTCCTTTTCTTCTTTCCTTTTCTTTTTCCAAAGAACATGTCTGGTTCTGAGGACAACCAAAACCGGAACTTTAGTGTCAAAGTTGAAATTAATCGAAGATCCCCCATCTGATAATCCTTTAGTGCATTCTTCACCAGAAAGAGAAATACCACCAGCAAGCCCAAATATCATTGATCTTTTGAGTTCAGAGCACACCCCTCAAGCAGAGGTTCCAATGGAAGAGACGCACGTGATCTTCGATCCTACCCTTGTGAAGAGGATCCAGGCTTACCTCAAGAGGAGACAAGTGAAGAAGTCAGGAATTCAAACCATTCAGAAAGCCACCCGGAAGAGTTCGATATGGAGCCTGAGAGGCGTGAGCAAGAAAAGGTTAGAGTAGCCGAGGGCGTAGAGATCAAGGTGGCCAAGGGCTGGCCGGACACAGAAATGGGGACCCAAGGCCAGGGGGAGGGCCACCGCTGCGCGTAGAGGACAAATGGACTCAGTCTGACCAAAATGACCAAGTTAGCATAATTATGGAGCGGGAGCTAGACGCCCTTCACGAAGAGCATATGATTTCGTCGATAGTAAATTTCTGGTTGCCGGATCACGGCGAGGTGCCCCGGCACCCGCCAGAGGGGTGTATGGCTATGTACGCCCATAGTCTGATGTATGGGCTGAGATTTCCGCTGCCGAGGCTGATCATAAAATGGTTCCGGAAATAGGGCCTTCCCTTATCCAAGGTGCATCCATTAACTTGGGGCTGAATCATCGGGTTGCTGATACTCTTTTATCGGATGGAGTATGAGTGGCCTCACTTCGAGGAGTTGAACGAGCTCTTCATCTGGAAAGCGACTCCAGGCACCTTAGGTCGGGGGCGGCTGTCGGGGTGGTATTACATGCAGACCTGCTCGAGGTATCCGGATGGGCTCATTCTTGGCCTTCCAGAGCCCTTAAAGGAGTGGAAGGAAAAATGGTTTGGGTCGGTGGCGAGTGGCAAGCTCGCCATGGGAGGAGAGGTCTGAATCTTCTTGTTCGACCTGGCCAACTCCTGGATATTCTCCAGCCACCTACCCCGAGGGTGTCCCCAATCGAAGTCCCTTCGGGGAAAACGTTGAATGAAGCCCGTCAACGGGGTGTTCTCAAACTGGATATATATTCTATCAATTAATTTCTTTTGATAACTTAACAGAGTATGGACTAAAAATTTCTTTGATAATTTAATGGGTAAGCCCAATTTCCTTCAAACGTAGTTTAATGGGCTCGCACTTTTTTTGATAAAGTGAGAGCTGGGCTAGAGTTGGCAATATAAGTTTAGACCATGAATCCAATGGAACTAACGCTAGACTTATTGGGTTGGACCATATTTACGTTTAATTGGGTTTAATTGGTTTGGGTCGTATTGTGTGGGCCAACTTTCCTCACTTAGTGGGTTTGATTAGTGGTTTAATTTTTCTAAATAAGATTTTCATTCACAAAATGTTTGTCACTCAATAGTAATGTTAAATATTATTTTAAAATTATATGCCAACATAACACCCTACTAATCATAAAAAAATAATATAGAAATATTTTCGACTAAAAATGTTTTGAATCATTTATCGTTAATTAGTACCTTCTAATAATGTGACTTAATGTTTTAAGTCCTAATATTGCTATTAGGAGCTATAATCGCCCGTAAGCATATCAACCAAGTTTGAAAATTAAACAAAAAAAAAATAAAAGATCCATCATATTATATATGTTAATTTATTGGAATGGATTTTAGAAAGAAATAAAATATAATAAATGTATATAATTTGACTTTAACTTGAATAGTTCTAATAAATGACATCATATGTAGGTCGGCAATAATTGAAGCACGTTCCGCATGCAAATAAATTAAATAAAAAAAACACATTTTTTTTAAGGATAAATAAAATAAAACACATTAAACGCATGTAATGAATAAAGAAATTGGGAGCCTTTGCCACGGGACATGACATGAGTACAAGGTTTGATCCCATGACTTATCCTTACAGGTGGAATAGGATTTAGTTGTAAGATCTTTTGGAGATTCATATTCTATCACTTACTTATTTTTCAACCAACACAACATTTTAATTTTTTTGGGTAATCCTTTTTCTTTTATCACAAGTAGCACCTTCGCAAATCGATTGAGATCTTCTATTCTAAGAGAATATTAATTATGTTAATTTCTTGATGATTGACATGTGTATAAAAACTATCATATTAATTTTAAAGCATAGATCAAGCTTATATTGTGGATAATTTACTATAGTAATTTTTATACATGTGTCAATTATCTATGTGGTAGCATAAATTATGAAATACTATTAGGAAATAGGATTTACCATCAATTCACCAATATGTACATACATGCATGGATGAGGGTATCTTTTATCCCAAATGGGTGTTTTATCTCATATTTCATCGCATGGATGACGGATGATTGCCATATGTATCAAAATTACTACTAGTTTTCAACTGTAAATCAATGGGGTCCATAACAAACATTTTTTTTCTTTCAATAATTCAATCATAATTGAGGATAAACTAATAATAAAATATTAAAGTTATTATAAAATAATAGCTTGCATTATACATGACAATTAATTAAACCGCATCTTTTGTCAACCCAGATAGGGATGACAATGTGCGGCAAGGTCGGTCGACCGCTCACTGGTCGTGAGATGGGATGAGACAAAATAGGTCGACCTAGTGTAGAAAAAAAAATATTATTATATCATAAAATAAACAATAATCAGATAAAATGAACAAGACATAAGAAAGATAAATTTATTTATTTTAAATATATTTTTAAAAAATAAAAATGGGACTCGGGATGGGTACCGACGGGGCGGAACAAATACCGATGCCCACCGTATTGCGGGTCAAGGGATGTAGCTACCCAAACACGATGGACCAGGATGGATCGGGCTAAATTGTCATCCCTACCCTCAGATTGTTCAGATTAATCTCTTTTAAAGTATTAACACAGTGTGAATACCGAAGAAAGTGAAGATTCCAATTTATTTCAAGGGCTTCCCGATAGGGCTAATTGCAAAAATTAAATACCCTTAAGGTTCACTCCAATCACAAAAAAAACTTCAACTATTTTCTAGAATTACAAAAATGTGCCCTTGATATTTTATTTCTATTTTACAAATTGGAGACAATACAGATCTCAAGAAATGTTCGTAATACCTACTTAAAGAGATTGATACGACAGTGAGTTCATAAGACAACACAGTGAGGTCTTAAAATGGGTCCTGGTGCCCCGAATCCGACCCGAATCGGGGAAATGGACCTTACCCGAAAATGTGGACCATTGATCTTCCTGACAAAGATAAGACAAACCCACCCTTCGTATGATGACACTTGGCGGATAGTCATTAGTCGTGACATCTATAAATACCCCTTTCTGACAAGAATTTGATGGTAACTATTCATTTTGTCACTTTTACTCTTACTGTCTTCGTATCCCCGTACCTCACGAACTCGATCTGACTTAGGCATCGGAGGGTCTTAGCTGGGACCACCCCCGACTAGCCTGACGTGTGTTCGTCTTTTTCAGGTCACATAAGAACTCGAACCCGGTTACCCGAAAGTCCACGACTCGAAGGTAACTTACTGATCCAAATCAGAGATATTTATAATTTCGAAAGATAACTGAGTTTTTTTATTTTTTTTAATTAGACCATAGTACTCTAGGTAGATGTTGTAATTATCTCTTTTAAATATGCTATAAGTTAACGTGTTTACTCTTTAATTTCTTACTCATCTCCATCTCTCCACCGCACCACCGCCACTCCATCATGGATGCAACGCTCATGCTGCCGTGCAAGAGCCTCTTCCGGCCACCGCGAATCAACCGGAAAGTTACCATGGTAAACCCTAGACGCTCTCCCTCCATTTTATCAGTTCTCCAAAGCAACAATTTAATAGAAACATCACCGTCTCACGAATCCAAAACCGCTCTCACAATGACAACGGCTTGAGACTATCGCCATTAACTATGTCTCCGACGCCTTACAAGCTGTATCAGGTTCTTTCTTAGTTACACACATGACACATATGACACATATGCATATGTGTATCTGTATATGCTTGTAAGTATTTATCATGTATAGCAGTACTTGATTCTCGTATGCCATAGAAAATAAATACAGTTACGTACCCTTTATACTGTAGAGGTTATGCATGGGTACATATTTAAAAATATTTAATTTACTATATAATTAAGTATATTATATAAACGTGTGTACATGATACAAAATATTGTAACATTATATTTGACCTAAAACCACAAGTATCATTTATTACGTTTAGGAAATTGAATATATATATATATATATATATAATTACATTTTTAATTATTTGTATATATATAGATTTGGAGTAGGGGTGGCCAAACGGAACCAAAACCAAGTTCCAAACCGGAATCGGAATTGTAGACTGGTCAACGGTTTCAAAACCGAAACTAGAATCGTAACTGTTCCTGCTTACGCTTTCCTTGATCCCAAAACCGTGAAACCAGTGGTTTTAACCATCAGTTAGAACCGTCGATAGAACCATGGTGGAAGTGGCGGTTAAAACCATCGATTTTGAGGTTAAAATCAACATTATTTATATTTTTGGGTGAAAATATGCTAGAAGATATGTTCAATATTTATTATGATATATTTAATATTCGTAACTTCATTACACATTTTTTTCTGAGAAAGACTTCATTACACATATTTTAAACCAAATATTATAAGCAAATTACGTGAACTTTTAATATATTTATAAGAATATTAATAAATTTTTTTATCTTGCACATTGTTTCATTAGTTCATATTATTTATAAAAATTGTCATTTTTAATGTATATATCATTTTTAATGTATATATATGTATAGATATAATATTAAGTACATAAAAATTATATTATCATAAATATTATATATAAACTATATTTTAAATTTAAAAACATTAGGCGGGCGAGATGGGCACCTACTGATCATAAGTGATACCCATCCCACCCCAAACACGGAAGGCGGAATGGGTCGCGTCAAAATTGTCATCCTTAGTTTTTAGCCAAAATGACAAAAAATATATTATTGGAAAACATGCTTTTTTTCATTTTAGAAAAACGTAAATAGCCGATTTGACCTATTACTAGATACCACAACTTAGAAAAGATTGTATGGTTATAAATTCTTAAGGTTTAACGCGTGCTTGCTCGCACAAAAGTTAACTCAACTTTTTGTGTGTATGTTTTGATGAATAGGGGTGAAAAGCAACAAGACAGGGTTTGATGGGCTGGTGGAAACAACAAAAATGGTGTATACTAAATTCAATCCAATCCAACAAAGACAACTTATTCTTGAAGCTCTTGATAAAGCCTTTCCTAAGGAATTTCGTGACTTGGCAAGTTTATCCTTAATTACCATCTTTATTTTTCAGATTTTTCAAAATTTCTCATAATTCTTAGTACTACTAGAATGCTTTCTTTAAGATATATATCAATTGGTCAACATTGAAAACAATTTTAACACGAGATTTAATGGTCATTTATGGCTTAATTGCAATTTTAGTCGGATTAACAATCTTAGTCTTGTAATTTCTTGATCCGAGTTTCGGATCACTTTAATAATTTTACCCTTTAGTCAAAATGGCAATTGTAGTCCTCAGAATTTAATTTAATGGTCATATATATTTTGGGTATTTTGGTTGAAGAACACGGAGCTATGGGAGCAAAACAAAATATTAAACGTAGGACCTAAAATATTTACATGTGCCATTTATCTGACTATGGAATATGAAATGAAATAGGATTTGGAACAAAAGATTTGGCCCCATTTGCGTGACCAAGTTTACGATTGGTCCGCTTTCAACCGATTATTTTTTAAATTATTTCATTAAATGAATTATATTCGAACCGAACCGATAATTAGTGACAACAGCCATGTGCATATATGATGAGTATATCAATTAGCATATGGATTTCTTTGTTTTCAGAATAGGATAATGTTTCCACCAACAAAATTTTCAAGAGAATATATGGCCGCTTTCACAACATTTTCCTTTGCTTGGATGGTTGGGCCCATGGAGGTATGTTAATTTGAGCATCCTTCTAATTAAGTAATAATTAATGATCAAAATGAAATATTATAGGTAAATTATTTTGTTGTGAAAGTTATACTATATATTAATTTTCTTAATTTTCTTCTTGTAAGGTGAAAGAGACAGAGTTCAAAGGAAAACCGAGAGAAAATGTCGTGCATATAAAAAATGCAGGTATATCTTTTTGCATCATCTATTTCACAATTTTTTCAATGAGAATATATATGGGAGTGTTTTGCAAAAACTTTTGTTCTTAGAGAACGTGATTTATGGTAGTAAAAGCCAAAAATAATTGAAAAGAAAAACTTGGTACCATTTGCAACTTAGAAACTAAATATTTAAATAAGTTAAAAGAGAATGTTTAGTGAATAAGTTATAAAAGTATTTTGTTTGTGTGTAAAAACTAAATGGGAAGCAAAAAATAATTTAAAGCACCCATATCCATGCTTTTAGATTCTAATTAACATTTGGAAAAATTAGAAACTTTTTTTTTTTGCCAAACAATCACTTTTTAAGTGTTTGCAAACACTTTCTAAGATTGAGAAACAGTAATTAATCTCTATCATAAGTTAATGCTTCTTACTAATTTTGTTTCTAAATGTATTAGGTTAATTATGAAAACTACAGTTGAGGTTTAGTCTAATTACCAAAACCCAATTATCTTTTAAAATTATAAATACCTTCTTGATATTTGATTCTCTTTTGTAATTGCATGCACCCTCAAAATGGAGGTATTGACTATTTGTTAGGTAAATGAGTTGTTTGTAATACTTTAAGGGTATATCTATAATTTTGAAATATAACTGAAATTTTTGGTAATTAGGGTGAACCTAAAGATACCTTTTCCAATTCTCTTTCCCATTTTTTCCCAGGCTTTTGGAGGCGACAAACTGTGTTGGAATTTGCACTAGTGTGTGCAAAATGCCATCTCAAATTTTCATCAAGGAATTTATTGGAATGCCATTGAACATGGTCCCTAGTAAGCAACTTTATTAAATAACCCTAATTAAACAATCTTTGTTTTACTAATTAACTTTTTTCTAAAGCTAATTTAATTCAATGATTTTTTTTTGAAGTTAAAGCCTTGTAATATTATTACCAAAGCATAGCTCACATTACAAGCGAATTAACCCAAACTGGAAAATCTCCGTTGAGCCAAACAAATGGCATAGGAGAAGAAGAAGCAAACTTAGCCATAGAATGAGCTAAAAAATTAACAGTCCGGTGCATATGGCACAATTTTGAAATGTCTATCTGTTTCATTCGTGCCTTGATCTCATCTACAATATCTTCAACATATCTTAGAACCCCTATTGTCTAAGTGACTGCTTGCACCACCAATAATGAATCTGTCGCAACATGAGCGGATACAAATTGTTGTTCCATCAAAACTTCCATGCCGTATAACATAGCCCGCAACTCACCTTCTAAAATTGATCTTCGACAAGATATTGCTTTTCCAAATACCACAAAAAGATCACCATTATTATCTCTAATCGAACCTCCCACACCATATAACCCATTATCATCAATAAAACAGATGTATGTGTCATGTCTTACCGTTCCCATCGGCAGGGCAATCCAAGAACTTTCTGAACCATATATTAACTTTTGATTGGGGCCTTTCAATTCATCTCTAATATTCTGAAATTATGTTAGATGTGAGAAACACCAATTCATATCCTTCACAGAGTTGATATTGAAGCTATTATGTGTTGCTTGTAATATGACCTTCCAAACTCCTCATAAGAAAATGACCAAATTCTCGTAATCCTCCTTCACAACACCTTCTAGACCCCCAAGCAAAATCCAACATAGACCTCTACTTACCTTATTCCAAAATGGTCCATAAGTCGTTTGTTTCCATAGGTGTGTTTTATAGCAGGACAAAGGACAAAGAACAATGTTGTGTATAGTAGTATCCACGCCCAAATGACACAATGGGCACTCCTGGATAAAGGCACATGATATCTCTTAAATTCGCTATTGTGGGCAAACGCGGAGCCAGGAATAAAAATTGGGGGCCGATACACGAAAATGAGGTGAGCCGATAAACGAAAATCATATAAATTACAATTAAATTTTTTTCTAAAAAACAATCTAGTGTAAATTTTTTTAAAAAAAAACATTGGGGGGGAGGGGGGCGGAGTGGCCCCCCTGTATCCGCGCTTGGTTGTGGGGGATATCCAACACCACTCGCCATCCAAAAATCTTTACCTTCTTATGAATAGTCATTCTCCAAAGAAAATTCCACTATTTGACCATTCAATCCGAAGCCTGATGAGGAGAAGGATCGAATAGACCAACCTCTTGTCGATAACCACTCATCCACGGAATATTTTCCCTTAGGATTCTCTCTCCAAAAATGATGATCTTCTAGATTCTTTGAAGGTAGTTGTATTCGGAAAATTTCATCTCATATATAGCTTGAAAATAAATTTTTTATAACTTCCGAGTTCCACCTGTCATTGGTAATTAGATCACTAACACGCATTGAATTAGGTACCTCATTAGATTCCATTGATAATTTACCACGATATCCTGCCACCCATTTATCCATGCCACATGTATGGACTGACCATTGCCCACCTTCCAAATTAAACCTCTTTCAAGTACATCCTGACACTAATAGAATGAACGCCAAATGTACAACGGATTTTCTCCAAGTGGGGCATATATAATATCCATATATTTAAAATATCGGGCCTTCAATACTTTACTAACAAGTGTGTTCAGATGTCTGATTATTCTCCACACCTATTTTGCTAAGAGTGCATTATTAAATAGTTCCATCTTCCGAAAACCCAACCATCCAAGTCTTTTATGCTTGCAAAGAAAATCATATCTTCTCCAGTACATTAGCTTCCTCCTATTTTCAACATCTCACCAGAAATTTGCGAGCTCTTTCTCGATATCAGCACATATCGATTGTGGAATACGAAAACACAATATCACATAAGTTGGGATAGCCTGGAGCATGGATTTGATGAGGACCTCCTTACCTCCCACTGAAAACACCTTATTACTCCATCCCTGCACTCTTTTAATTATTCTTTCCTTCAAATAATTAAATTTTTTATCTCTTGTTGCTTATAATAAATGTTGGGAGTCCCAAGTATACTTCATGTCCCGAAACTGCGGGTATAGTAAGAATTTATTTTATGGCGTCAACATAGTCCATACACGTATTCGGGCTAAAGGAAAGTACGGACTTATCAAAATTAATAAGTTCCCCCGATGCTTTTCCATATTTCGCAAGACAATCCCTTATTGTGCGGCCTTCACTTTAGGTAGCTCTGGAAAGTACCAAACTCACATCGGAAAAATAAATGGGATATTGGTGGGGCTCCATTTGCAATTCATATTTCGTAATCAAGCTTTACGTCTTCGAGGTTCATGATCATGGAAGAGAGTCCTTGCGTGCAAATTACAAAAAGATATGGGAACATCGGATCACCTTGTCGAAAGCTACGTTTAGGCACCACCCTACCAATTAGTTGATTGTTATTGGAGAAAGTATATCTCACTGTAGATACACATCTCACAATCAACTCCACCCAAGCTTGTGGGGACATTGGATCACCTTGTCGAAGCCCACGTTTAGGCACCACCCCACCGATTAGTTGATTGTTAATAGAGAAAGTATACCTCACTGTGGATAAACATCTCATAATCAACTCCACCTAAGCTTGTGCAAACCCCAATCTTAGCATTATTGCTTCAAGAAAACACCAATTTAAGCGATGCGTATCCTCTGTTGATATTTCTGTGATTCCTCATCTAATGTAGGCATTCATATCCCAAAATGATATTATCCGTAATTAATCGTCCTGGATAAATGCACTTTAGGGCTCATTTATTATGTCTTGCATAGTGCCACGAAGCCTATTAGTAATCATTCGGTTATAATTTTATAACAAGTGTTAAACAAATTAATTGGCCAAAATTCTTTCACGAAAATGGATCACTTTTGGAATAAGGGTAACAATCGTGTTATTCCATTCTTCCAAATCACCATGATAGCACACCAAGAACCGCTCTTGAAACCCTCCTCACCTATTAGATGCCAATATTTTTGATAGAATAGCGTTGTCAACCCGTCGCACCGAGTGCCTTGTCGAAACATTTGGAAAACCGTCTTTTTCACCTCTTCTTGTCAAAAGGATTACATAGAATATCATTTACTCAATAATCAACTTTGGGTGATATATGTTGTAATACTTTCTCCATATCTAAGCCCGTCGGGAGGTCAGAAAAAAGATCATTAAAGTAGGCAACAATAATATCCATCGTACATTAGTCGGTGCAAAAATCCCCATGTTGAGATATAAGTTCGATATAAAGATTGCGAGCCTTGCGTCAAGTTTGCGTGTGAAAATATTTAGTGTTATTATTGTCTCCCAAGCTAACCAATTCACCGCGCTCCGTTGCCGCCAATAAATTTCATCCTTTTATAGGAAACCTCTCTATACTTTTCTCTTTTTCCACGATCAAATCTTGATTATGCATCCATAGCTGGTCCGATTTTAATGCATTAAGTGTGTCTCTCTCCTTCTCAATCTATCTCGAAATATTCCTGAACCTTGTATTTGCCCAACTTTCTACAGCCTTACTAACGTGGCACAACTTCTGAAGGAAAAGTTACCTTGTAGATTGCGTCCAACTATCATGTATGACATGTTCACGGTCCTCTTCTATAGCCCAATATGTCTCAAAAAAGACCCGTTGGTCTTTCCCGGTTATTATCCCCTCTCTCTGAATTCTGGTTTTCGAAAAAATAATTTGAATGGGACGATGATCCGAGTGATAAAATTCGAGTGACTCTATTTAAGCGCGGATATAACATTCGCCATCCAATGTTAGCCAAGACCGTATCTAGCCTAGCCAAAATAATGCTTCATTTTTCCTCCGATTCACCCATCTAAAGAATTCTCCCATACTCCCAGATCTTGCAGCCCATTCTTCTCAACCATTTCGTTTCTCTAAAATCTACCATTTGCCCATGTAATAATTCGATAATTTATGACATGGTTTATAATAGTACTATATACTAATCAAAAAAGGCAACCTTATATTAGTTATACTATATGCCCAAATTTTCATTCATACTCAAAGAAATTTAACTTTTTTTATCACGTGAACCACATTGAATGACACAAAGCGTCTATGATAAAAAATTGTGCAAATTAAGTTTCTATATTTAAAATTAATCTTTACATGTAATTATTTTTTGCAGATTTTGATGACATGAGTCAGAATATATATATGGCGAGGAGCCTCCACCGAATCCTCGAGATCCAAACTTTTACGCAACCATGCTATAAAATATGTAATAATTTTTTCTTTTTCTTTTTTTATTGCCATATATAATTTTTTTTACAAGAAGAGTAATTTTATTAATAAATTCATACTAGCAATACATAGATAGAAGACATGAACAAATCTGTTAAAATCATAAAAGATGAAACTATCAAAAGATTCATAGCATCAGATTAATAATAAAAATCGGCTTAAAGCCTATAATGTTGAAAAATTTATAGTGCCTAGAATACCCATGATTCCATATCTGCAATCTTTTGAAGACCATAATATGAATTGTTACTTCTGTCTGCCGAATTGAAAACTTGCTTGTCTAAATCGTCCGCACAAGAAAAACACCGCACCAAGACGATGATAACAAATTAATGTCTCACCAGACGACAAAATCACATACAAAAACAAACAAACAAACAAACAACCCAGGTCTATGTGAAAAATCACTTATATATTTAGAAAATAAATTGATAAAGAAGATGTAGATGGACTATAGAAGATGAAGAATAAGAAGAGAAGATGGTCAAAAATCACCCCTTAATGATGAAGAATAAGAAGAGAAGCAAGAGAAAAAGAGTTTTAAAGATTAAAAATATCGTCATACATACTTAACTGACTAAATTCGTGGGATTTAATTCTGTTGTATATTTGGACTATAGAATAATGTTCATATAATTAATCATTATTTGCATATATTTTTGCAGGCAAGGCCACCAAAAGGCACCAAAAGAATTGCATCGACAACAACAGCTTAGAGTACCAAACAAGATCATGTGATGATATCATGAAAAATGGAGCCGAGAAATAATTAGAGGTGATAAAAAAATTCTCACTTAATTTATGAGGAAGATTAAATTAAATGAAGGCAAAAAAATGAGCAAGATAGCTCACATAAATAATTCCATTGTGTTGTAAATAATCCCTTATTTATATACTATATATGTTTAAGTAGTGTATCCATATAAATATCACAATATGAATTATTGTTAATATAAGCTAGTACAAATAATACTGTATATATGTGTACTTATATTTTATGCATATGACTAATAGGAGAATGGAAGAATTTGTGGGGAGAAATTTTCGTGTGTATTTTTTCATTCCATTAACCATATATATACACAAAATTCGAAGCATTATTACGTTTGTGATTTAAAGTCACAAGACATATTACTATGCATCTTGTGATGGCTATTGTTGCTAAAAGTCCATAATTGGACAAATTGTTACAACACTCTCTCTTGAACGTAGCACTATATTAAGTTGGATGAGCATACCTCATTAATAAATATAATGGGAACTATAGGTGATAAAGAAAGAAAGGTAAAAATAATGTTGTTTCCCCCATCTTCCTATAGTAAAGGGAAGAAAAAAGAATAAGACGGTTGCAACCTTTGTTCTTAAGACGCGATAGAACGGTCAAGTTTGTGATCATTTAAAATGAGTTATGAATTAATGGAGAAAATCAATGGAAAAACTGACAATTAGAGAAATTAGCTGCTATTTATGATTATGCTTTCAAATGCCATTTTTTCATATTCAAACTATTTAAAAAATGAATTTATGTTTGTGTAGTGAAGTTCTGTTTGGAAATAAAGTCATTTTCTCTTTTAACTTTTTTTTTTTGTGAAAATAGAATTTTGGAAGCACAACCAAACAATTCTCCGTATTAATCATGCAAATCTATGTCAAAATACCTTTCAAAAAGTAAAACCAAACAAGTTTTCACTACAATCATGAAACTTTATGTCAAAAGTACACTTCATAAACTATAACCAAATATATTGTCATTACAAAATATGGAACTTCAGACAACAAACCAAACATATTTTCATTTTACACGAAATTCAATAACTTTTCAAAATTCATTTCTTTTTTTTGAGTACAATGGGGGAACTTGGGGAGGGGACACGCACACACGTATGAGATTGAACCCAGGTCATTCACCCTTACAACACATGTCTCAACCACTAGAGCACAAAATTGATCCCTTCAAAATTCATTTCTCAATACTATAAATTAGAAATTGGATATGGAAATACATCCATATAAGATCTACATATTTTTCTAGGAGGAGGATGCCCGTTTCAATTAAATAAAACTAGACATTTATTCTATCAATTATTTTCTTTGATAACTTGATGGAGCATGGACTAAAAATTTCTTTGCATATTTAAAGGGTAAGCCCAATTTTTCTGCAAAAGGTAATTTAATGGGCTTGCACTCTTTTTTGATAAATTGATATCGTGGCTAGAGTTGGCAACATAAGTTTGAACCATTGATCTATTGCTAGACTTATTGGGTTGGACCATATTTATGTTAAATTGGTTTAATTGGTTTGGGTCGAATTGGATGGGCCCAACTTTCCTCATGTCCTTGGAAGCCCTCCACACGTTCTCCTCGATAGTTTGCATTTGTTTTGAAAAATTTGTTTTTCTTCTTTTAAAATGAAAATATGTTTGGTTAATACTTTTTCAAAATAATTCATTCTCACAAAATGTTTGTCACTCAATACTAATGTCAAATATTATTGTAAAATTATATGGCCAACATAAAACCCTACTAATCATAACAAAATAATATATTTTTGACTAAAAATGTTTTGACTTATTTTTTTGAGAAATAAAATGTTTTGAATTATTTAACGTTGATTAGTATGTTCAAATAATGTGACATAATGTTTTAAGTCCTAAGATAGCTATTAGGAGTCATAATCGGCTAATCGCCTGTAAGCGTGACAACCGTGTTTGAATACTAAATAAAAAAGTAGAAGAGCCATCATATTATAGGGATGGCAGCACTACTACAAAACAGTCTTTTAACATCGGTTCTGGGGCACATTTTACATCGGTTTTGAAACCGATGTAGAATCCAGCGTAGTGGAATGGGGGGGCTTTTTTACATCGGTTACAGAACCGATGTAGAATATATTTTCCTACATCGGTTATGATACAACCGATGTAACAAACGGACCCTTTTACATCGGTTACTTGGACAACCAAATGTACCAGTTACATCGGTTAGTTAGACAACTGATGTAAACATGACAAAAACGAAATATTTACATCGGTTACTACACAATAACCGATGTAAATACCATATTGTACATCGGTTTGTTCTATAACCGATGTAATATTTTCTTTTTTTTAAAAAAAAAATTAACTTGCTTCATAAAATGAAACCCAACCTCAATTTTCTTTTTTCAGATTTTTACAATACAATACGCCCTGCCAGCACCTATATATAATTATTAAAACAATACGCCGTCCCAACCCGACAACTACAATACGATAGTAATAAACCAAAACACTATATACCAACACTACGGCAACAATTAAACAAAAACACCATTTACTAACATTACAACAAATTGCAATATTAAGTCATATAACATCAAAACGGATTATCATGTTTACAATACAATATATAAAATCCTTTCAACACAATAAACAAGGTGATCAATACAAGATAACTTGGTTGCTTCAAAATTCCATATGCCAACTTGGTAGTTTTGGATTCTTCTTTATAAATTAACCTACAAGAAAATCCAAAAAATATCAACATTATAAGAACAATCAATTAATATAAGAACCATAATTTAAAAATACTCAACCTAATATAATACAAGATTTTGACTAGTCCACACCCATCAACCTAAATATTGTACATTATTTCAACCGTCAAGTTAAAAATTAACTTAAGAGATGAGTCATAGTCTCTCAAGTCTCATGTTCTCTATAAGTTTCTAAAGAATTTGAAAAAATTAATAAAGATCAATCTGATCATAGTTATAAAATGAACCAACCATGAATAATTTCATTACATGTTCTATTGCTTAACCCCCACTATAAAACGGTTGAAAACAGGTTGTGCACTAAATTTGTGTACATTAGTTACTGAAAACTCGAAAAACAACTTCAATAGAATCATTTTCTGTTCAGCCAATCAAACTAAGCAGATATCTAGACTTGGTACCTTCTAAAGTTGCTTGCACAAAATTGGTTAAAAGATAACGAGATGATTAATTAATGACCAAATATATATCGTGTTAAACAAGAACCCAAATATTAAAATGCCCATAATTCTTGTAAAGGCAAATAAAAGTATGAAGGGACAGAGACAATATGCAAATTTTGAGGCCCCACAAACCAAAAACACATACTCGAACAATACGAGAGGGGGAAGAAACAGTACCTTGAGTGGTAGGAAGAAATCAAGGTGGGACAAAAAGAATCAAAGAAGTGATTAGAAGCTTTAGAATCAAAGCAGTGATTACAAAATCAATCAAATAAATCTGAAAGCGCACTGCAATCATACTTGTGGGACTAAAGCGCAAATCTCTTAACCCTTTTAAGATCTGTGATACCCAAGTTTCCACGAACTTCATTCTGTGACTATAAAACTTAAAAATTATCTAGGTGCTATGTATTGGTAGCTTGAATGGGTGGACAACAATCAATGGCATGCTTTTAAGTTCATTTCACTTATACATGGATTTTAGACTAATAAGAAGATTTTTGTTCCATTACTTCCTAAATATTAATATTAAGGATAATTTTTTAGAACAATTTTCTTTAAGGAGTAACATTTTCTGATACAAGGCCTGAAAGTTTAAATATGAATATATTCCTACTGCGCCCCACAGTAATTGTCTTTATATCTTCTAACCCCATGGCATGAGAGTATTCATAGTATCTCAGGACACTGAGAAAATGGCTAACCTGAAAGTCGTAGACATCATTCGAGTCCTGCTGAACACGAACCAAGACTCGTATAATTTGTTTACCAAGCAGCTTAGCATTTAAGTGTAAGAAGATTTGCAATTACTATACACGAACCAAATGTTTAATACACAATCCCAGAAGCTGAACAATAAAATTCTTGATACAAGAATCATGTATTCTTCAAAGCAAGATGTATAGAAATTATCATGAACCCATGAATTCTTATAAGTAGGGGAATATGAAATGGAATGAAATTAAACAACACACCTCTTTTTTCATATTCAAGAAGGTAACATTTCTCTTTTTTTCAAATTAAACAAAACCATAATAACAAATACTATCATGGAAACCATATATAATCAGTTAATGTAAATTTTAAGAGTGTAAAATTCTAAACACTTCCTAAATTAGAATAAACACGGATAGAACGATGTACAAAAGAGAATACCTACCCGTAAACTGTAAAAGAGTGAAAAATGTTCAAGGGTTTCTTTATCTGCTTTGTCCATCAACATACTTAGCACTTGTAAACAAGATTTCTCATTCAAGGAATCTTCTTCAACCACCTCTTCAGCAACAAAACAAAAAATATATAGAGAAAGACTAAAGGAAAAAGTTATCATTATAAAACATGCATTATTACAATTAAAAATTTAAAATCTCTAATGTCTATTACCAGCCACTGATATTAAATGAAAAATAACTAATGGTCAATTCATAGAAGAACATTCAGGATTAAGCTTCACTTGAAAATACAGAGGTTTTGCTTCATTCCACGACTTGGTCTCATGCCCAACCTCATACATCAATCAGTAAAAGTTCTCAAGTTAAGGCACGTCATTTCAAACATTGGCTAATGTAGAATTGAAATACAATGTGAAGCTCTCTCCATCTAAATGGTAATGAAAAATAAGTAGCCGATTGGTAGCACGGAGAATGATGACGAGCGAAAGCCTAATTACAAAAGTATTCAATTATCTTTCAAATTATAAATACCTATTGACATATCTTTCTATTTTACAAATTGCACCTATTGAGGACGTGTTGAGGGGGTAATTTGTATAACAAATATATACCTCAAGGGCTATTTGTAATACCTCAATGAGGTATTTTAAATTTTAAAAGATAGATGAATTTTCTTGTAATTAGACTAAACCTAGGGGTAGCTTTTGTAAATACTCATATTCTATATGATCAACTTGCTTTTAGATACTCCCGATTATTCATTATCTTTCAAGTGCAAAAGGATAGATGGATCACACGTTCGTGTGATTTCCAGACAAAGAAAACTCGTATATGCAAAGAATAAATACACAACATTCAATCTTGCCATACACAACACTTACAAAGATTATAGAGATATAAGTTCTATGCATTCAAAAACAACAAACCATCCTTAACCCATCTTCGGATTTATAACTGCTTTGGAAAAAAAAAATTACCAAACAACTTTCAAGAGCTTATAAGCTCGCCGGACACATTCTTAACCCATCCGATAGAAGGGATCAAAGTATCGCCCATGTATATAAGAAGTAGCACCAAGTTGGGTAAGTTTCTTGATACTAACATGAAAAAGTTATCTAAACAAATCGACTTTACTCTCTTTTTAAATATTAAAATGAACTATAATCAAAGTTAATTAGAGGATCAAAGACTAAAAATAGAATGCAATGCATGAAAAGTGTGCATAATCAACATTTAGCAAAAAAGACAACAGAGAAAGAAAACAAGGAAAATGGTGCAACCATACCTTAATAAAAGCCCGATCCCATACGGAAAGGAGTCAATATAGCTATCCTTAAGAAGTATAGAAACCTCCGAAATGGTAAACAATTTTTGTTTCAACTTTAGTGGCTTCGACTAGACTAATGAGGATAGAGGGAGTAACTAGAATATTGAAATAAAAGTTTAGGAAAAAAAACCCGTCATTATTGGATTGTACACTTGTAAATGTGTGCAACCTCAAATCTGAACAAAGTAACTCAATGTAATTCCTCATGACATTTAAAAATTGAGCAGCAGCTCCGCCTGTAAGTCCAAGATTAATATAATACACAGACAGAGAATAATAAATCAACTACAATGGAAAATAGGGAATAAATCTGGACACCAATGAGAAGAAAATATGGATGAAACTACCACACCTATCCATTGGAAGCAAGGAGATTTGTCAAACCGCCAAAGCAATTACCACCCTTTAAAATGGTGATTGCTCCTCGAAAAAATCAATAGCACTATCGGTCAACAAAAAAACTCAAATCTGCTTTTATAATGAAAACAAACCAATGATGTCGATTGTTTAAATACACAATTAAATTGCAAATTCTAAAATCCAACTGAAAACAAAAATTGAAATAGCACACACTTAACAATGAATAATCCTAGCCTAACTAGGCAGTTCTCAGAACATATGTTTCCTGAATTCCATGTAATGTACATATTAAATTTACATGAAAAACTAAAAGGAAAATTTACTGGGGAAGGGGAAGAGCGGCAGTTAGGTCAATTGCAAAATCCCCTTTCGAATACCAAATAGCTATGTTATTTGGATTCGTAACCTAATCACCTCTGGAAAAAACCCTAGAATTTGGGGCAACATAGACGGTGCGAAATCAGTGAAATGACGAAGAAGATACGATTCCCTCTATTCACGATTTCACCGCTCGGTCGAGGATTTGGCGTCACCACTCCCCGGTCTTTGGTCGCGGTGAGAGAAGTGGGTTCCTGAGTGGAACAAGGTGGAGTTTCGAGGCTATGCATTCCGAGAACGACATGAGAGAGAGAAAGAGAGATGATGTCGGTGATTGTCGGAGTATTGGGCTTGGGGTGGTGGTGGTGGCGGGGGTTAGGAGAAGAAAGCGGGTAGCCACGAGAGTTGGGAGAAGAAAGTGGGGAGCCATTGAAGACATTTTGTATTTGGCCGGGCGAGAAATGACGAGGGAGACAGAGATGGCGCAAGAAATGAAAAGATTTTGGGGGTAAATTAAAGTTTTACATCGGTTGTTAAGTGACCGATGTAGGAATCTTTCAAGAAATTACAATTATACCACCGGATCTTTTTTAACATCGGTTAATTTATAACCGATGTAAAACTGCGTAGTTAAATCCTTATTTTGTAGTAGTGCAGTGAACGATAATGGGGTTGATCCTCATCCTAAAATCTCATCTCTAATACCATTGTTCCCATTGGGTATCTCAGATGGAGATGAAGAATTCTTCGGGGAACGAGGTCACCGCGAGGAATCGATTTCCTATTTTCTATTTATTAATAAAAAATCTTACAAAATAATTTACTTAAAATAACCAATAATTAGTATAAATATAAATAATATAAATCCCTAATTTGTACAAGTAAAATTAAAAAGACTTGATGGTTTTATAAATTTTAATTAATAAAATAAAATATTATAAATATAATTAATACTAATAATAGATAAATAATATATATGTATATTTGTGTGTTTATATATTCGGGAAATATGGATGAGATGGGGAATCTGATCTGTTTTATTTAAATGGGAACGAGGATGGGAACGGGATAGGGATATAAATATCATCCCATCCCCGATTCTAGAGAAGTAGGGAATCTTCATTCAAGCTCATCTATTGATTAATTGGGGTTTCGTCATCCCATTTTATCCGGGTACCAATGGAGATCGTTACCTACGAAGATTTTGCTATTCCTATCATATTATATATATATATATATATATATATATATTAATTTATCAGAATAGATTTTAAAAAGTAATAACAAAATATATATAATTGGACTTTATGATGCTTACTTGAATAGTATATTACAAATTTATAGTAATCATATGTAGGTCGGGATAATCGAAAAACGTTCTATATATGGCAATAAATAAATAAAACAACAAATTTTTTTAAGGATAAATGAAACCCATCAAACGCATGCAATGAATAAAGAAATTGGGGAGCAGCGCATGAGTTTTCAATTCGCACATGATTCATCCTTAGGGTAATTGTAATATTTTTTGGATTTTCATATGCTATCATTTATTTTGCAACCGACACAACATTTTCATTTTTTCCGGTAATGAAAAACCTTTATCTCCTAAACATTTGTTTAATCACAAGTAGAACCTTCACAGTTATGTACATGCACGACGGAGCTTCTGTTTCAAAATAATGTTTCATTTTTTTATTGCTTCACACGCATAATTGACACGTGTACTGGTGTTACATACCATATTAAAAATCATAATTTTAGGATTGATTTATACTTTAAAATTAATATGGTAACTTTAATACACGTGATCACAAGTAGTGACGAAGCCAGGAATCTGGGTAGGGGGGCCAACTAATATTAATATAAAAAGAGTTTGTCGGAATTTTGGCTACTTCTCCATAATAAAAATAGTTTTAACCATGTTTTCTTAGCCATTTTTGAGTTCAAATTTCCACTTTGTCGTTTTCTTTCTAGGGACCGGTCCATAACCCGATACCCAAAAATGTACTACATCAATTTTTATGAAATATAACTAAGTACTTCATCAGATAATACAAGAAGGATATGACCGTGTCAAAATGGGTAAAAAAATATGTTTCAAAAAATATGACTATTGTTCATTTTTACAAAACATAAGTGGACAATTTGTCCATTACCACATGTGAAAAATTAAAAACAATACATCAAATTTGAAATAAGTAGAATTTTTATTAAGTCATTGTATTTATTCAATCACATCTTAATATTAAAAAATAAATAACAAAATACAATTACATCAATATACAAAAAGGGACAAATAGGGACACAAGATAATAATGAAAAAATACAATTTAGGTTTATAGCAGGACTTAAAAAATGTACAAAATTTTGAAAAATGGGCAAAATGACCAAGACGCATATTCAAAATTCACAAATGAAAGTAGGAAAAAGTATACAAGATAATTGAAGACTTTTTCTTTTCTTTCTATTTTTCTATTTTTTATATTTTAATATTAAAAGTGAAAGGACCAAAATACCCCTACTTTTTATCAAAATTTGAGGGGGGGCCTAATGCCCCCCTTGGCTCATTAGTACCTTCGTCCCTGATCACAATCATCCGTATAGTGGAATAACAAATTAAACACCATTTTAAAACAGAAGATATCATCCGTATCCCCGTACATGGAGGTATACAATTCATAAATGTTTATTGGAGACGGCAATTAGCTAGTGAGGGTGAATTTATCACAATTCGAGAATATTCCGTTAAAATTTGTAAGAATCTTAAAACTTAAATTTGGACCTAACAGTTTAATTACTTTTATTAAAGTCGTTTTAAACATTAAACATTAAACATAAAATAAAAAATATATTTGGTATATACTCTCCTAAAATTATTGGAACATATTATACATATATATGTGATCTCGTAAGGGACCCTCTTACTGTAATTAGCCAGTGTGGATTGATCCTATTCATTCACTCTATTTGATCAATGGTCTGATGCCTATTAAAATTGCCTCATTTATCAATTAATTAAAAGACAAACAGGGCAAAATAGTAAATAACAAAATCCTATAACCACTTTTCCATTAATAATGCCCTACAATTATGGATGTGATGAAGATCATCTTTCCATAATTGAATGGAAGATCAATATACTAATCAACATCAAGGTGCATGACATATCGATAAACACCATGGGGGAACAGAATGCACATGTACACCAGCAACCGGAGCACACATCGATGGAAATAATAGAAGAAGCCTACGAATATGGAGGAGAGAGAATTGGTTCATGAATTTAATTAATTTCAAAAAAATGATGCAAAAATAGTGTATATGTGTTGTATAACTAAACTAAAAAGATGCATACATTGAGTCATTTCAAAAGTGACAGTCAAAGTTCGATGTTTTAAAATAGTGCATAATTATTGTGTTGTGATGTATAATTAGATGAAAACGATGCATAAATAGTTTAGGTTGAACCTTGAGTCATTGTAAAAGTGACAGTCAAAGATTGTTGTTTTAAAATAGTGCATAATTATTGTGTATGTGATGTATAATTAGACTAAAATGATGCATAAATAGTTTAAATTGAACATTATTGAGTCATTTCAAAAGTGACAGTCAAATATTGTGGTTTTTAAAAAGTGCATAATTATTGTATATGTGATGTATAATTAGACGAAATCGATGCATAAATTGATTACGTTGAAGCCGTATCACGATTTTGCGGAAAAAAAATGAGAAAAACTGAAAGATGAAAACTCTTGCCAGACGAGAACAATAGGGGGAAGAAAGAAGTGAAATGTTTCAAAATAGAGGAAAGAGTTGAAAGTGGTAATCAAATCAGTAATCATATCCTTTGAAAATTGATAGACATAATCAAACTTAAAACGTGTTTCATTTAAAAGACAAACTTGCCCTTTATGGGCAAAAATTTTTTAAAAAAAAGGCAATTTTTTTTTTTTGATCCATTGGATTTGATAAATTAACATAGGATTAGTCCACACTGTCTTACAGTAAGCCCCTTGCCACATTTGATCTTATACGATTATACTATATACATATAATAATAATAATAATAATAATAATAATAATAATAATAAACAAAATCGGTTCAAAAGGAGGGGATTTAATTGCAAAAAACCTTAAGGTTTTACAAAAAAACTCCAGCTATTTTTCAAAATTACAAATATCCCGTTTATATTTTATTTGTATTTTACAAATTTGAGACAATACAAACCTCAAGAAATGTTCGTAATACTTAATTAAAGAGATATTTATAATTCGAAACCTATTTTAAAGACATATAGAATAAAATTATTCTCAACATTTTAGGGATAAATGTAATTTTTCATTAGTATATATAGACATATAATTTTAGAATAAATAACAAGTAAGTAAGAAAAATAAATTTTGAAAATTCACTTGTCCTTTTAGTTCCGCCATTGCTCGAGGGTAGGTTTTTTGTAATTATCCCTTCCACATATTCTATAAATTAACATGCATGTTTTCTCTTTTCTTATTCACTCATCTCTTTATCTCTCTCCACCGCACCACCACCTCTCCATCATGGATGCAATGCTCATGCTGCCGTGCAAGAGCCTTTTCCGGCCACAGCGAATCAACCGGAGAGTTACCATGCTAAATCCTAGACGCTCTCCTTTTATTCTCTCAGTTCTCTCAAGCAATAATTTAATAGAAACATCACCGTCTCACGAATCCAAAACCGTCTACAACGACAACTGGCTTGAGGCTATTGTCATTAATTATTTCTCCGACACCTTTCAAGCTATATCAGGTTCTTTCTTAATTAGACACACATATATATGCATGTGCATATTAAAATATTTAGTAAATAATATGATAAAAAATATTGTCAACATTATATTTTACCTTATATACAGAAATAATAATTCTTTTTAGGCAAAAACTTATGTGAGATCGTGAGACAGTGATTTTTTAGTTTACAAAGTGATACATTTAGTGTAAAAAGTGATACTTGTCTAAATATATTTAAATTAGTATATTTAGACAAAGTATCACTTTTTAAGCTAAAAGTATCACCGTCTCACAGTCTCACGATTTCACACCGTCTTACAGCCCTGCTGTACGTTTTTTTTTTTTAACTATTTTACAGTCCGTCGGATTTTTGGTCAGTAGTTGTCCGTAAAAAAACAATATTTTTTTGCCATTTTTTGAGTTCAATATTTCACTTTGACCTTTTTTCATTTCTCGGGACTTTGTACATTTCTCGTTACCGAGACTTGTTTCTCCGTGCCAAGAATCATATCTCAGTACCAAGAAATGTACCGTATCGATTTTTTTGAAAAATGACCAATTGATACCTCACCGAAGAATATATTTATGGTAATGACAGTCAGTTTTTAGTCCTAATGACTAAAAAATATATTTTTGAATAACATGCTAATTTTCATTTTCAAAAAAACTAAATGGTCAATTTGGCATATTTCGTAAGGTTTATGCTTTCACACAAAATATAAACACGACTTTTTGTATGTATGTTTTGATGATTTATAGGGGTGAAAAGCAACAAGAGTGGGTACGATGGCCTGGTGGAGACAATGCAAATGATGTATAGTCAATTCACTCCAATCCAACAAAGACAACTTCATCTTGAAACTGTTTTTAAAGCCGTTCCTAATGAATTACGTGACTTGGCAAGTTTCTCCTTAATTAATTACCATCTTAATTTTTCAGGTTTTCAAATTTTCTCATAACTCTTAGTACTATTGCAAGGCTTTCCTGAACTGAATGTTATTGCTTAAGATTGAAAACAGTTTAATATAATTAACACATGCTTTAATGGGTTTTTATGTCTTAATTGCAATTTTGTTTTGGTAACTCTTAGGGTTGACAATCTTAGTCTGAAATTTCTTGATGTGACAATTTCAGTACTTCAATTTTAGTTATGTAACTTAATTTAATGGTCATATATATTTTGAGTATTTTGACTAAAGGACAAGAGTGTTGTGGGAACAAATAAAATATTAGGATCTTTTTGGACCAAAATTGCACAGATTCAAAATTCTACGGGATCATAATTGCTACCTAAAATATTTGCAGTACCAAAATTCCTAGCCCCTAGCTAAAGTTTTTTTTTTTTTTTTTTGAGTTAGCCCCTAGCTATAGTTACACAATTGATATCTTGTATTTCATCTAGTATTTCATTTACGAGACAAAGTTTACAATTAATCTACTTTTTATCCTTACTTTTGCTTAATTGATTATTTTATAACTATTTGATTTAACTAATTATATTCGTAAACTGAAAATCATTGGCAATTAAAAAAAATTAATTAGCATATGGATTTCTTTGTTATCAGAATAGGGTAATGTTTCCACCATCAAAATTTTCAAGAGAATTTATGGCCGCTTTCATAACACATACCATGACTTGGTTGGTCGGGCCCATGGAGGTATGTTAATTTGAGAATCCTTCTAATTAAGTAATAATTAATCATCGAAATGAAATATTATAGGTAAATTATTGTTGTTGTGAAAGTAATATTATATATTAATTTGCTTATCTTCCTTCTTGTAAGGTGAAAGAGTCAGAGTTCGAAGGAAAACTTGAGAAAAATGTCGTGCATATAAAAAAATGCAGGTATATCTTTTTGCATCATCTATTTCAACCAACTTTCTCTATGAGAATATATATGATATTGTTTGCAAATACTTTTGCTCTTAGAAAACGTGATTTATGGTAGCAAAAGCGAAAATAGTTGAAAATTAGAAAGTGACAGTGTTTGTAACATAGAACCTAAAATTTAAACGAGTTAAAAGAAATCTAGTGTTTGGTGAATAACCAAAAAAACACCATAGTATTATTTGTGTAATTTTATTAAATTGGAGCTCATTTTTTTGTACTTTAGCTTGTTGTGATGACATGAATTTTTAATTCTAAGTTGTATTTTATTTGGTCGTTTAAACAATTACTTAGTTAATTGTGCTAATTTTACATAGATATACAATCTAAACTTTAATTTTGATTGTTATTTAGTTTTTAGATTATAATAATCCGTATAGATAAAAAAAATTATCTTCCATTTTTCAGAGTACTTTACCATTTTAGATTATATGTATAGATTGTTTATAATGTATAGATAGAAACTTTAATTTACGGAAAAAAATATTGTTAGATAGAATCCCTGATTTTTGTATTATTTACTATATTTTAGATTATATATATAAAATATATAAAATATGAAAATATATATAACATAGGTTGCCAGATGAATAAATGTGAAGTCTGCCATGTCTAATTGAGATAATGAGAAGTTGACACATGTCTGAAAATAATGATGTGATGACATGTATCGTATTTATTTTTTCATTTAGTGTATATGGTTAATTAAGCTGTACATAAAAGTATTTTCTTTATGTAAAAGTCAAACCAAAAGCACTAAAACACACATACCCATGTTTTTCGATGCTAATTAGATTATGCAGAATTAGCGAAGCAAAGATTAATATTTTTAATTTAGCCACACAATATAATCATCTTAAAGTGTTTGCAAACACTCACTCACATTGAGTAGTAATTAATCTTTGCTGCCATAAGCAAACGATTCTTACTAACTTTTTTTTTCAATATATTGGGTTAATTTTGAAAACTACCCTCGTGGAGGTTTACTCTTAGTATAATGACCTAGTTATCTTTCAAAATTATAAATACTTTCTTGACAATTGATTCTCTTTTATATATTGCATCCCTCAAGAGGGGGTATTGACTATTTGTTAGATAAAACGGTGTTTGTAATTTTGATATATAACCGATTTTTTTTGTAATTAGGCAAATTATGTAATCTTTTTCCCATTTTAATTTTTCCAGGTTTTTGGAGGCGACAAACTGTGTTGGAATTTGCACTAATCTATGCAAGATGCCATCTCAAATATTCGTCAAGGAATTTACTGGAACGCCAATGAACATGGTCCCCAGTAAGCAATTTTAATCAAATAACCCAAATTAAACAATCATGTTTTACTAATTAGCTTTTATCTAAAGCTAATTTAATTCAATCATTTATTACATATATTTATGTCATGGTTAGAAACTTCTCTGTGGATAGCATATCCGTATAGGATACCTATCGGATATGATACTTTATCCGATACTTCTGATACTCCATATATACATATCTATACGTAGGCATAAAGTGTCTAATTGACAAAAAAAATGGTCTAGACATCACAATATGAAATAAACAACCCCACATTTATATCAATTCTTATAAATCTTTATATAGAAAAAGATTGTATATATCTATTGCTGATATTTTTAACATGTATTTTGTGTGTCTATATGAGTTGTTACACTCATATTTGAGTATTTATGAAATTTTAGTTTTTATATGCTTGGGAATATTGATTTTTTTATTGTACTTAATACATCTATATTTTCAATAACATAAAAATATGTTAGTTTATATGTATATATTATACTGTACCGTATCCTTAAAAGTTATAAAAGGAAAGTTAATTTTCTTTGTGTATGAATGAAAATTTAATTTAATATTTCATCTTATACTCCTATCAACTATGTGAATGCCATGTATAAAAATGATATCATCATTTATACGTGACATATATTAATACCAGTAAAATAGAAGATAAACACTAAAATGAAATCTTAATAGGAAAATTTGGGAATATAATAGAACTAATCTAAGGTTGTCCCCTTTGATTAATATATAGTACTATTCTAGCCTATGAAGCACTGATATGGGTACGAGATACGAATACTATACGATATGGGTATAAAGTACGTCATGTTTTGAAATATAAGGATACAAGTATGGTATAATATATATATAAACTAACATATATTTATATTATGGAAAATGCATGAACCACATTGAATGACACAAAGTTTCTATTATGAAAATTGTGCAAATTAAGTTACATTTTAATTTTGCGATTTTGATGACATGAGTGAATATATATTTGGCGAGGAGCCTCCACCAGAATCCTCAGATCCAGCTTTCACCCAGCCATGCTATAAATTATGTAAGAGTTTTTTTTTCTGTTTTTTTTTTAATTTTTTTATCGCCATATATATCTGATTAAATACGTGCAGGGCCATAGAATAATGTTGATACAATTACTCATTCTTTGCATATTTTTTTGCAGGCAAGTCCACTAAAAAGCACCAGAGGGTCTGCATTGACAGTTAAGAGTACCAAACAAGTTCATATGACGATATCATGAAAAATCAAGCTGGGAAAATAATTAGATGATACAAAAATGTAAAAATAAATTAAATAAAGGCAATAAAAAATTGGCAAGATAGCTCAAAGTCCATTGTGCTACAATACAGTGGATGGACTTTAGCAACATTACAATAGAGTGGTTGAACTTTATTAAAATTATTACACCAAATACATATGGGTGTTCGGTATTCACAAGTGTAGTGGTTGTAAACTTTGTTATAAATATATTGCAATGAAATGAAGAAGAATAGAAGATACACGACTTTTAGGCAAAATTAGTTCTAATCTCTTTTGCAAATTTGCTCTCTCTCTCTCTCTCTCTCTCTCTCTCTATATATATATATATATATATATATATATATATATCTAATTACAATTTCACTATTTGCACAATTATAAATACAGATTTTGAGATTATTTATAACACGTTATCGACGAGTCTCTCGCCAATTTTTCAATACTTTTGGTAAGTACGAAAGTTTTATTCATTTCTTAATTTGAAATATCCTTATTGCTAACCTCGCAAAACTTGATTTTGTTGCTCTTGATAATATTGCTTGAAAACAATTATATGTCATGAGCTTTAAATGCTGAAATCCATCTAGATTCTAAAGGTTTGGGTGATACTATTAAAGAAGGAAAAAGTGCATCTTCACAAGACAAAGTTAAGGCTATGATTTTTCTTTGTCACCATCTGGATGAAAATTTAAAAATTGAATACTTCACAGTAAATGATCCATACCTTTTGAAATTGTCCAGAACAATTTTTTCGTAGATGTGTACCCGACAATGAGATAGGTAGCATTGTCAAATTTTGTCATTTTGAAGCATGTGGCGGTCACTTTTCAAAGAAAGAAAACCAAAGGCAAAGATCTTGCAGTGTAGATTTTATTGGACAAATATTTCCAAAGATTCTTTACAATTTTTGCAAAAGTTGTTAAAGTACTCCATTACATAATTTGTAATCAATATTCTCCATTGTTATGTTATTATGTAACTCGCGTTGTAAAGAAAAAATAAAGAAAAAAAAGAAGAAAGAAAAAAAGAAAAAATAAATAAAAAAGAGAAAAAAATATAAGTTATTATCATTTTGTTTGCAATTCTAAACCAATTAAATTTCGAGACATAATTTGGTATAAAACAAATTGGCGTTACAAATTTCTAACTATCTATCTTATGCTCAATTTTGGTTTGAATGCTTGTCCTAAATCATATTGGCCATTTTCTTTAGAGTTTTGACTTTTTTCCAACTCCAAGAGTGAACACCTCGCTAATTTAAATGACAAACATTAACCCATGAGGATATGGAGTTTAGACTTTTTCATGATCAAGTTTGAAGTTCATGTATCTTGATTTGCGGAATGAAAAGGTAGTTTTGTGCACATAATTTTAACTAAATGGAACCAAGTATTTGTTGTGTCAATAGATATACATAAATCAAGAAAACACCACTAAACAAGAAGGGAATAATCTAAAGAATAAATAGATAATACAAAATAATAAAATTTAATGTGAATCTACAATCATTCTTTTTCCTTCATCAAGAGTTTCACCACATTTCCTCAACAAAATAAATTTACAAAGACATGAAGAAAGTAAAGAAAACAAAAGATTGAAGAAAAACTAAAAAAATAAATATTTTATAAAATACTAGAAAGCTTACTATAGTTAAGGAAAAACAACAAAGAAAAATTCTTTTGAACATCTAACTCTAACTTTATCCACACAAACTTGTTCTTGGCTAATTCTAATGTCCTCTATTTATAGCCAACATAATATCAATTTGTAATTATTTTATTTTTTATTTTTATTACAAGAAAATCTGAATTTCAACACCAAATCTGCTACCTTCTTTGACTGACCATTTTGTCCAAGGTTTTAGCTGAATTTGCCAATTTTCTTCCACAAATAAATTGCCACATGTGTTATCTTCATTTTTCAATAGATTTTATTAAATCCAACCACTATGGACTAAGATATGCTTGAATAATTGAGATGTGGTTGGCCTGCGGGATTGATCACTGCAGCAACTTGTGTGATTTTTCAAAATTCACCAACTCCGAATCTGACTTTGTGGGATTGAGAGTTTTCTGCAAATAGTCAAGATATTCTAGCGCTTCATCGGGCTCTTTGTCACATGGTTAGCTTCATTTTCCAACTGGTTTCATTGAATTCCAGCCACCATGGACCAAGATATGGTTGAATAATTTAGTTGTGGTTGGCCTGTGGGATTGATCACCAACTTGTGTGATTTTTTCTAAATTCACCAACTCTGAATCTGACTTTGTGTTCTGAAGCAATATTGTAGCCCTATGAGTTATGAATACTCAGTTAAAATATCAGCTCCAATAGACTTGTGGTTTCCGAGTTATGCCCAACATACCAAATTTGGCCAAGTTTGGAAACTAAATGAGCAACCCTTCAAGCTTCAAGTTGTGATGAATTTTTGATCCAAGAAAATATCATTCCAGACTTTGATTTTGATTTCAATGTCTCTGAAAACTTGTAAATGAATGGATTGTGAATCCATATCTTTAATAACCATCCCAAAATCATGTCGAAATTGAAAGTTATGCGCGTGATCTGAACCTGCACTAAAAATACTTCCTAATACATTTTTATGTTGATTTCTTATTTTATTCCTAACATATATTAATACTATAAGTTTATATTAGTAATACTATTAACAAGGTAAAATAAAAATATAAACAAAAATAATCATATATTTTTAACGTTCATCACATCCCAACTAGACATATTACTAGTCCCTAGTAATAAAAGCATACAAAATACAAAAGAAATTTGATGAATATGACACGTTGATCATTATTTTTAAAGAAACTTGTGAAATAGTCTAACAATCAAAAAGCTTTTTGTCAGTCGTCATAGATGCTATCAAGAATAAATATAATAACTTTTTTATATAATTTTTTTAGAGAAGAAATATCATGTATAGATGCACAAAACCACCTTTGCATTCCGCAAACCAGGATACATAAACTTCAAACTCGATCATGAAAAGTCTCAACTTCTTATCCTCACAGGTTAGTGTTTGTCATTTAAACTGGCGAGGTGTTCACTATTGGAGTTAGAAAACACTCAAAACTCTCAAAAAACTGACTAGTATGATTTAAGACAAGCATTCAAACCAAAATTGAGCATAAGATACGTAGTTAGATAATTTTGAAACACCTAATTTTTCATACCAAATTATGTCTCGAAATTTCATTGGTTTAGAATTGCAAACAAAATGATAATAACTTTTTTTTATATCTTTTTTTTCTACTTTTCATATCTTTTTTTTCTTTTTTTTCATCATCATCTTTTTTTCTTATTTTTTTGTATTTTTCTTTTTTTTACAACGTGACTCACATGATAACATAACAATGAAGAATACACATCACAAATTATGTAATGGGGTATTTTAATATAAATTGAAAATGTAGGTGTTAACCAAATCATTGCTCCACATGTTAGGTAGAATATTTAAGTAATTTGTTTTGCATGTTTTTGTGTGTGATATTTGTGCGATTTCTATTTTTGTATATGTGATTGTGCGTATTTTGTGTCTTTACATTCCATTTTATAGTGTCGTATGTTACATAGGGTATTTTTATCATTTTCGTAGATTTTTGTAAAAAGAAGTCTTGAAAAAGGGCTAAAACGGGTAAAACAGGCATCACGGACAGACGACGATTGGGACGGACGCACAAGTGCGTGGGCGCGCAAAGTTGCGTAGCGCGCACAAGGGACAACAAAGAAAACTAAACGTGCGCGCACTTGCGCGCAGCTTGCATCGTCAACCTTGACGAGAATGTGCGCGTCGTGCACGAGCGCGCGTATGCAAGGGGCCTGGGCATTGCAAAACGCGCATGAGGGAGCACGCACGAAGGCTTACGCAGATGCGCATGGAGTCCGCGGTCGAGCACCTAAGGACGTTTTTAGAATTTTATTTGATTTTCTTCTTCTTTTAGGATTCTTCCACTTTGTATATGTTTTAGGCTTATAAATAGCACTTGGGGGATCCATAATTTCGTACACTTTCATTACTTAGCACTTTTAGACTCTAGTTTTCTCTCTTTTCTCTTGCTTTTCAAAATTGAGATTGTTTGGGTTCTTCCCATTGAAGTTATTTTTGCGGCTGAATCAAAACGTATTATTTCTTCATCTCTTTTGTCTGATTTCAATTGTTGGGTGATTATTACTGTCACGCCCCAAACGCGACGCGACAACGATCAATCACTTAAACAGAATTAATTCAATAGTCTAAACCAATGATACAAACTCCAAGTGAAATAGAGTCTAATGCAGCGGAATAAATACACACAAGTACAAATTACATCTTAAGGTCCGACGGAATCCGAATACAACCCAATAGATTATCCGAATTTAACTTACAAAAAACAAAACAAAATGAAAAGTCCAACAACAATAAAAGTAAAAGGAGTGTCGCTCCACATCAACAAGAGGGAATTCAATCATGGTAGGTTTGACGTCTTCAACGTACTCTTCATCTAAATGTTAGAAAACGAGGAGGGAGTGAGACAAAATCTCGAGGATGGGGTGATCGTGTGCAAGTGTGGCGATATATATAGTTAATGCGAGAAAATGGTTGTACGAAAAACGCGTGAGATATGATGCATGTTTTCATACATAGCCCACAAAGATCGTGATAAATATATATTAAGTAATATATTTATATAGTTTAAGAAATAGTTCGTGGTCATACAGTACGATGATTCAAGCGAGACATGAGGATTGCCTCATCAAGTGTAGCGCCAATCCCATGCAAGACAATTAGTGGTTGCGTCTTCAAGTGTAGCGCCAACCCATGCATTACAAGTAGCGGTTGCGTCGAAGTGTAGCGCCAACCAAACGTTAAAGTTCAACTCCGAATCGTGTGGATCGGGGCAATGATTCCTTCGCTTCTTCCTTGTAACTCCCGTTCATGATGGTCCAAGACCTGTCACCTTATTGCTCCATAGGCAAAGACAAAATCCACGTTGAGCTAGCAAGGCTCGGATTCGTCATAAATCATGATTATACCTCAAGTACTACGACCCGCTTCCTCGACAAAACTCCGTCCCTCGCCTGCGGGATTAGGGCGATGGGGCCGGAAGAGTGGAATAGCACCCGAGCTGCCCGGTTCCCATCCCCCGACGTATCCACTCCGACGGGTGAGCTCGACACACCAAGTTGACTCAGCAAGAAATTAAATACACGCGTTCGTAGTCAACCAGCCAAAATGAGTATATTGATTCGGAAGCGCTTCATGAAAAGTTTTTCAAAAATTTGCGTAAGGTAATTATGGCGTTGGTGGAGTTATTTGGATGAAGATGATTATCGGGTGGATAAGCAATCTTCGATATCTTGAAATATTAGGTGGAACATAAGTCCCGTTATAGATTCAAATCGCAAGACGTGGAAGTCGCCCCGCGATCGGTATTAATCGGTCAAGGCGGTCCGATAAGTCAAGAGGTTTTTTGAGAAAATAAAATATTTTAATTAAGAATTGAAATCAGAGGGTCCAGGGCTGTTTTGTAAAAGAAAAATAATTTGAGTTAGGTCCTTGATAAAAAGAAATTTTACAATTTAGCCCCGTTTTGTAAAAACCAATACTTTTGGGGTTAAAATTTGAATAAATAAATATCCCGACCTTGAAAAATTATGAGGTCAGTTCCTAAATTCTCCAAATTGTTCAGAGATTCAGGTTTTTGAAGTTTTGAGGTCGAGTTTTTATAAAATTCTCGTATTGGCCCCAAATTTGTTAAAATTGCCATTTCGATTCTAAGTTTAAAATAATTGGAACTCACAAACCGGAAGGGATTTTAATGTGATTCCAGTTGGAAAATGTCACTATGGTTAATGGGATATTGGGACAAAAGCAGTTTTAAAAAGAAATAAGTTTAGGTCCTTTAACTTTTGAAAATTTCATTTTTGTCCCATTTTGAAATAATTGCCTTTAAGGCTTTTTAGGGGTCCAATTGTTATGAAGTTTAAACCTTGGGTCCAAAATATAATTAAGTTATAGTTAAATTAGGATTTCCAGGTGCATGGGCTGCATATGTCCTGGAAATTTCATTTGGGTCCTCAAGTTTAATCTTTTACACTTTAGCCCTTCAACTTTTATAAAATTACTTTCCAAACTCTAAACACTTGGATTTTTGGAATACACTTAAAATATGTTATTTCCAGTCCCTTAAGAGTTAAAATTTCAAATTTCAAAATTAGGGTCTGGTACAGTTTCGAAATTTGCAAAATAGCCCTTAAACTTCTCAAATTTTACAATCTAGTCCTTAGGCTTTCAAGGGTTGATTTTATTTATCTAAAAACTCTTAAAACTTTATTAAAATATCAAAACATAATTTTTGAACCTGAGTTCAGTCCCAAAAATCGAAAATTACAGAGGGGTCCCTTAAATTTTATTTTTCTTGCAATTAAGTCCACCAACTTTCCATTTTTGCATTTTAAGTCCAAAAGTTGAAATTTAATCAATTATGCTCGACTTGTCCAGGTTATAAATCATTCAAAACATAGATTTCAAGAGTCATACACATACATATCCTTCTCATACAAAATTTCATCAAGTATAACAATAAAATGTACATGTATGCCCAATTTTTCGATAAATCACATTTTTGAGCAACACTTGAGAATTTTTCTAACTTGATACAAGAAAATAGCATGCAATACATAATATATATCTCAAGTGCTCAATAACAAAATACTACATGCATATTTTCAATTTAAAAACACCTAGAAGTTGAAAGAATTTTTCCACCCACCTCGTAGTAGTTTCTCGGGTTGATCTAAAATGTGGTCTTCTTCCTTGAATCAACTTCTTGACTCAAACTCTTGAAGATCAGCCCCTAAATGGTATCCAAACCATATTTTGGTGTTAAAATTAAAGTCTCAAGTCTAAAGAAAATATACTAGTACCAAATGGTTACTACTCACCTTAATATCTTCAAGTAGTCTCAAAAATGGAAATTTTCCTTCAAGCCTCTAACCTCCACTTGAGATGATGTAGGTCAGCCCCTAAACTCCAAAAATTTATATTCTTGAGTCAAAAATTAATTCTTCATGTTGTCAAGAGAAAAATACTAAAACCATAATTTTCTCACCTTAATAATATGTAATCTTGAATTTCCTCTTCAAGCTTGTAGTCAAGTCTAGGTCTCTAATTCTTCAAGAATTTTCTCTAGGAGTACCTCAACAAGAAGGATTCAACATTATTAGATGGTGAAGGTATAAGGTTGAGGATTGGAGAAGAAAAAATAGAGTTGGGAGAAATGAAGATTTTCTTACCTTATGCTTGAAGAATTTGATCCTTTAGAAATGAAAATGGAAGCAAGTCTTGTGTTTGTCTAAGTTTTTAGGGAAGGATGAGAAGTTGGGAGAGTGAAATGAGTGTTAGAATGAAAGGATAAAAATTTAGTCATTTTTTTCTCAATATGACCGAAATCAAGGTGTTAGGAGGGTTATAATTATTATTTTTTTTTCTTGTGATGTCTAAGAATTGGTCTAGCTTTTGTTTTTTTTTTTTTGTTGTAAGATAAAAAAAGTGACATGATTCCCTCCCTAAAAGGTTATGGCCGAAAGCAAAAGGGGTAGGGAGGGATTTTTTTTTCTTTATCTTTTGGTATTAATTAATGAAAAAGGGTCAATGGGTGGGGTTACAAAAGAAATGATTGATTCCTCTACAACATTAGTTATGGCCGATTTCTTTTGAGTAATGGGAGGATATGAATTTTTTTTTTTTTTATATAACTACAATTTTCGAAAATAAAAAAAAATATATAAATACAATTTTCGAAAATTAAAATATATATATATATACAATTTTCGAAAACAATATATATATATATATATAAATATTTTACTATGAGAAATTAATAGCAAGTCATTAAGAAAAGAAATCCAACCTATCAATGTAACTCGTTAAAAGTTGAAAGAAATCGACAATTTTGAAAGAAGTGAAAATAGGTGTTATTAACATACACCACAAAATAAAAATGAGACTTTGTTATTTTCAATAAAAAGAATTGAATCCTTTTTTTTTAATAAATCTAAGGTACTATTCTTTTGAAAATAGAAATTTTGTACTCTATGAACTTTCAAGACAATGTATTGTATTTTAAAATACTAATTTAGTATTAGATAGTTTTCAAAGATGAAATAGATAACCAAATGTTAAATCCATTAACATAATACGAATCGCAAAATAAATAGTAAATATAAGAATAAATTACCAGTGAATTTTAAAAATTGTATCGAGAAAGAAAATAAGAGAGAAGAAAGAAAAAAATAATAAAAATAATAATACCACGATCGTGTCGTCTATAATTGAAAAATCTGGGGCTTCACATTATTATTGCATGATAATGTTTATGATTGTTCTCTGTCTTTCAATTGAAGTTATGATCCCACCCCCAAGCATGAAATAACTTTCTTGTTCTAGGATTAGGATGATTTGATTCAAACAAACAAACATGAGTATTGACTAATTAATTTGCTTTCCTAAATAAACTGTTTTACTTGTTGATTAATTGTTTGGCCAACTTTTGATTATTTTGAGGGAATGATTGAGATCGAGAGAAGATATTATTCTTGGATTAAATTTATTCTGGGGGTTAAATATGAATCATAGATGTATTATCTAACTTGGCTTAATGAAAATAGCAAATTATGTAGGGATATATCTAATCTGTGAATATGTGAGTTATCAGATCTAGACCTAGTTTTTACCTATTTGTTATATTTGTTAATCGCATGACCAATTAGTTGATATTCTCGCTTTTGCAAGTTTGATGAGATGATTCCAAATCCTAAACTTTCATTAATATCGTTTTTCTTTAGTTTATTAAAATAAAAGATCTTGTTAGAGTATTTAGAATTTATTTTTTATTATTTGTGTTGCAAAGTAATTATTTACAGGCCAAGTCTTCCGCGAGGGACGACTTTGGTCAACTTGCTACCCTACGATTGATCTTGTGCTCTTGCAAGCGTCGCTAGATTTATTTTAGGTGTTTAGCGGTCGAACATATTTCAAATCACAACATAACCATTTCAAACGACCAGTTCAAGTTCAGAATGCTTGTTTTCTCAAACTCACCATTTTATCCCAAAAGATGTGTGAATATTGAAAACAAAATACTTTATCATGATCAAACTTTCAGCTATATTGATCACAACCAATCTTTTTTTTTGTTTTGAGGGGACACAACCAATCTTTTCAAAAAGCTTAGAATATGCACAAAAAAGAATTTCTCTTTTTTTTTTTTTTGGTTTTTTATTTGTTTTTTTTATTTTTTTAAAATCACAATAACATCATTACATTCAACAATAAGACTATTTTCATGTTTTGACAGTTCACAATATTTTTAAAAATATTCACAACATGCCATATTTTTAAAAGGGAATTACAACAACATCAACAATAATAGGGATGCGTCTCAAAAGTTAGGTACCACATTTTCAAAAATTGTAATTTTAGCCCAAAAGCGATTTTTTTGTCGTTAAAAGCTTGTTTCAAGTCGGATGGCTATGATACTTGAAATAAAGGTTCAAAATACCATAATAAATAAGTCAGAAAATTTTTGAGGCACCTTGATAGCCCATGTTTCAAAAATTATAGTTTTGGTCCTTTAAATTTTACAATTTTACATTTTGATATCAAACTTAATCCTTATGGTGTTTTCTTGCCCAGAAGGGGTCCCAATCATTCAAGTCACATCATATATGAAATATACAGAGTATTGGGTCCAATATTTTGAATTTTCAGAGGAGGCCTTCACAGTTTTTCATATTTATACTTTTGGTCCTATATTTTACAATAATTATAAAAATAACCCAAACTTCGATTTTATTTGTACAAGTTATGATTCTAGAATTTCAATAATATATACAAACTTCATAAATCATAAAAACATAAGGATGAGCATTTTATCAACAATTTATGCAAGAAAGAATATCATACTCATCTTTTTATTTCTCAAATTTTCATTAAAACATAAATCTCATAAATACTTGTTATAATTCATAAAATATCATATTATCACATGAGCATGCATTTTTATGAACTAGTAGAAAAAATGATGTATTTTTGTTGAAATATGTTTCACCAAACCTCGTAGTAATTTTCTGGGTTGTGGTTAAATGAAGATCTTCTCAAGAATACTCAAAGTTCATCCCCTAAATGTCACCATATCCATATTTTGGTGTTAAAATTGAGGTCTCAAATCCAAGGAAAATATCTTAAAATAAATGAGTTAATTCTTACCTTAATATCTTCAAGTAATCTCCAAAAATGAATTTTTCTCTTCAAGTTTCTAAACCTAAACTTGAACTTGTATAGGTTAGCCACTAAGTTCCAAAAATTTCAATTCTTGAGTTAAAAATTAATTCCTCAAGTTGTCAATAGAAAAATACTAAAATAAGGTGATAAATTCGCAATTCTTGTGTACATGTTTTGATTTGTAGGCTTTGGAATGGGGTTTGTTGGGAGGTTTGTGGCGTGATAAGGAAAACAAATGAATTTTATTCCCACCTAGAACATTATGGCCGAAATCTGGGGTCTTAGGGGTGATTATTTTTGTTTTGAGTTAATGTTGAGGTAGTGAGATTAGTAGGTATACTTTAAAATGTTGTAGGCAAGAAACAAAATCAAACTAATACTTCCCCTATATCCTATGGCCACTACAAGATAAATGACATTAGGTAATACAAAATATGTAGCACTTTTTACTTAAGATACATATGTAACACGTCTTTGTAAAACTTTTTACATTACAATATGTATGTAATACATTTGTAGCACTTTATCAATATGTAACGCTTATATGTAACACTTTTAAATAAGTAACACTTTTTAAGTATCACTTTTTTTGTTATTTCTTTTGTAACGCAAATAGATATCACTTTATTTAAGAATCACTCATTACAACACTATATTTTATTGATTGTAACACTTTTTAGGCTATATTTTAGTAACACAAAATTATATAACTATCATTAAATCATGTCAACGATTTATTTAATTAATTAATATCACAAAATAGGTGAAGACACAAAAAAATACTAAAACTAAAAATTGTAGAAATCATGTATTCTATTTTTTTTACTGAATTTTTGTTTTCTTTTTATAAAGTATTTTAGTTTTGCATTTATTTTTTATTTTTATGGAGGTAATTAATGTTTGATAAATGATTTTATCATGATTTTGATTATTTTGTTTTTATACCAAAACAATGTTTTTAAGTGTTGTCCAAATACTCCTAAATGATTTAAATTGTTTCTACTAATTTTCCGGAGTATTTTTTCAAGTTTATTTTCGACAAAATATTGGACAACACTTTTGATGATTTTGTGTTAATGTATTTTTACACCAAAACAATGTTTCTAAAAGTTGTCTAAATACTCCCGATCGATCTAAAATATTTTTACTATTTTTCGGAGTATTTCTTGAAGTTTATTTTCGATATAAAATTGGACAACACTTTTATTTTGAGGTCAACCTACGCCCCCATAGGGCAACCCGTACTTGAAAGTTGTGCAAAACAGAGAACTTCACGTTTGCTGAAAATAGTGAGGGTGATCGGTCACCCTATAGGGCGACCGGTGACGTCGACCGGTCGGCCTATAGGGCGACCTGTGTCTGAAGCTTGGGAAATTTTGCAAACTTCTCTGTATTGATTTTTGGACAAGGCCAACCGGTCCAGGTGCACATCGACCAGCCGAACCCTCGGTCGACTGGTCGCCCTGTGTAAAATTGTGTTCTTACATTCTAACGTCTATTTGTGCGTGACTGGTCGCCCTAAGGTTTTGACAGCAAATTCTGACCGTTGTGCAGTCGACCAACTTTCCTTAAATTGTGGGATTGATTTCTAACAGCTATATTCTTGATTTTAATTGTTTTTTTCTGTAGATTTTCAATCCCCAAGAGGAGTCTGTACATGATCAATCATCTCCTATAAATAGAGGAAGTTTTGGAGCAACCAATACAACAATTGAGATACATCACAACAGGATACATTCAAGCAAACACATTAGCTCTTCATTGTTATCATTCTTATTGTAATTTGCCTAGCTTTTTACTTTCACATCTTGAGGTCTAGGCTTTTCATTTCTTGATTACACTTGCACTCAAATTGTAATATTCATTATTGAGTTGTAATCTTGATTTTGGTCATCATTCAACACAAGACATCCTTGTGATTATTCTTGTGGAAAGAATACACTTGGGTGATCTAGGTGATAGGTGTTTCAAGAGTGTGGTGCTCTTGAGGTGTTGAAGAATTTGGTGTTCTTCAAGGTTGAAGATTGTGGTGATCTTCGCAAGGTGCCGTTGGAGATTGTGGTAATCTTCAAGAGAGATTGTGGTAATCTCAAAGGTGGTGTTGTACAAGAGTGTGGTGCTCTTCAAGGTGATGTTGTAAGGTGTTGTATTAATTTTTGTAATTAATAAAATCTTTTTTTCGTTTTGAAATCCATCCCGGATATACTGGGGTGGTAGAGGATTAGGCCCTAGGTGGGTTGAACCTCTATAAATCGATGCGTGTTGTTTACTTCCCGCACATTTACTATTGTCTTGGCTTGTTTGATTCGAAAAAGAGGGCATAATCGAAAAGATGGAGATGATCTATTCACCCTCCTCTAGATTATCGTAGCCGCTTGGACTTACAATTAATTCTGTCATGATACCGACAGAAAATGCGCATGTATATAATTTATTATTTATTTATTTATTTATTTATTAATTTTTACTAACGGGGACCAATTTCATCGTTAACTTTTTTTTTTACTTTTTAAAAAAATGCCAATGAAAACTGATGTTGTCGGTAATTACTTAGGAATTTTTTCCGTTGGTAAATTATTTTTTATTATTTTATTATTATTTAATTTTTTACTACTAGAATTTTTTTTATCTGTTGGTAAATTAATTTTTATATTTATATATTTTTTATTTTTACGGATTGAATATTGATCAGTCGATAAATTTATTTTATATTTTTTTTTTTTTTGTCCTTTAATATATATCATAATATGATTTTCAAACTATATACTATATAATATAAAATTTGATATATACAATATTTAATATAATTTTTACATATATTATATAAAATAATATTTATTATATAAAATATATTATATATACATATAATATATTTTTTATACAATTTTAATATATATATATATATATGTATATGTGTGAGTGTGTGTGTATGTGTATATATAAAATAAAACAAAAGTTGTAATAAGAATAAACTTAACTTAGTGGCAAATTGTCACTTCAACACTTAATAGGTCGTGGGTTCGATTCTACTTGGTGGCAAAAAAAAGTATTTCTACGAAGTACTACAAAAAAGTGTTACATAAGATTCATATGTAACACTGTATAAGTATTTTTTTAAAAGTGTTATAAATATAAAAAGTATTACAAAAAGTGTTACATAAGATTCATATGTAAGTTACTAGAGCTGTCAAAATACCGGGCCGGGCCAGGCCAAACAGTACCTCGGGCCTTCAATTTGGGGAGCCCAACCCATCAATGAAAAATACACTAAAAAAACCAGGCCGACCGGGCTAGCCCACTCGGGCCGGGCTTTTGAGGCACGGTGGTTTTCTGGCCTAGGATAATGAAGCCCAACCTATTGAAATATCGGGCTGGGTCGGGCCAGCCCATCGGGCCAGGCATGAATTGACAGCTCTATATGAACACTTTAGAAATATTGCTTCAAAGTGTTACCAATAGAGAACTTAATGTAACACTTAGAAAAAATATCACTAAAAGCTAATAAAGTGATACCTTAGACTATAGGTAGCAGGGGCAAGTGCATCACCATAAAAGTGCTACATATTGTCTATAGAAATATTTTATGGCCATTAGGTAACATTTTTTGGGTGTTACCTAATATCATTTTTGCATGTGGGAGGATGACAAAATGTATTATTATTATTATTTTTTTTGTCCAATAATTTGATCTTGTTGGTAAAAAAAAAAAATGAGTTGATTCCCTCCTTAAAAATGGTATGGCCGAAAATTATGTGTGTAGGATGACATGATTTTATTTTCATGTCTTTTATTAAAGTTGAGAGGAAAATAAATATATAAATATATGTAATTATATAGGACGATAAAAATAAGGATGTTAAATAACAAAAATGTATTTTTTTCAAATTAAATAGGAAGTTGTTTGGAAATATATTATAGAATAAGGTGAAATATTTGGATAAGAATTGAAATGTAATCCTAAATTATCGAGGGTCCAATTTCTAAAGTCATAATTAATCGATCAAGTATTATACTTGAGAAGGAATTAAAATTGGTACGCTCGAAAATTTGGAAAGAGTAATTGATGTTGGAAGAAATAAATAAAAGCCATGTCACATTTCATTAATAATAGGTTTGTGACACTTAGCCAAATAATTCATCACTATACAACATCATATCTTAGGTTGATAAAGTCGGGGCCTCACAGTTACGACCAATATTGGGAAAAGAAAACCAAATTTAGAGTTACTTGCAAAACTGGTACCACAAGAATTTCCGTATTGCACATTTGGTCCATATGTTGCAAAATAGTCCGAAAAGATTCATATTATTTCAAAAAATTCATTTTGTTGCAAAAAATAGTCCCAAAACCTTAATTTTGCAATTAATTTGGTCACATAATTCTTAATCTTTTTAGTTTTGGTCCAAAATATCCCATTTCTACATATATGCTCAATTGACCTAGATTTATTAAGAAATTTAAGAATAATTTATTATATTTTTGTAATTAACCTTTGATGAGTATAATTCATCTCCAATAAAATGTATCTCGTCATCATATGTGTTAATTGGATGCATAATGCTTTTGGTATTTGACATCATAAATATAATTTGTTATATAGAATATATATGCCTTTTGCAACATAAATTTAAGCTTATGCCTAATTTTATATTTGTTGGCATGCTCATTGTGTCCTGAAGCTTTGTAAAATGCCTTTGTAATATAACTTGACGTTTTTGCCTAATCTTTATTTTTTGGATGCTTTTATTTTTATTGTTATAGTATTTTTTAAAGTTTAAGATTGTATAATTATTATAAATATATATTGTATTAATTATAGGTCATTTCATGTCGCAAGAAGCAATATATATTTACTTTAACAAAAGAATTTACTAATAATTCATACTCTAGAATGTATAGAAGATCATCCACATCAAATTTATTATCAGGTAAGTTGAATATCTTTTAAAATCCTTAAAAACTAATAGTTTTTCTTTTCACAACTTTATAATTCAAGATATACTTGTCACACTTATTTTATTGTACAGTTAAAGATATATATATATATATATCGACAAAGAAATCGTGATAAGATGAAGAGAAAATATGACAATTTAAATAATATTCAGAGGTAAGAGTATATTGATAGGGCAAAGAAGCACTGAAAGAGTACAAGTCCACATTTTGCGTGTCTTGATAAAGATCAAATTGCATGTGACTCAGAAGGTTAGTATAATACAAAAAATTGTCTTATTTCAAACATGATAAATCAAGCTTTTTAATTTTTTTAATTTAGATTACTGGATATTTGTTTCTTGAAGTTTGATAATTGGTTGGCCAAAGTTTGGAGATACATGAGTAAAAAAATGCACAACTGCATACATTGTGATGCTATCAGATTTGAGTGTGAGCCTCCAATATTTTGTTGTGATAATGGAAAAATTAAATTTGCTACTATTGAGAATCTCGATGAATTGTATGAGTTGTTTACTTCTCAATCAGAAGAGGCCATCAACTTCGGAACAAATATTCGTCCATTTAACTGCATATTTTCTTTTACCTTATTTGGAGTAAAATTAGTAAACAGCTTGCATATGCAAGGCGAAGAATTTATACTTTTCGAGCCCAAGGAATGGTGTATATTAATCTTCTGGTTTAGTACCCGAGGAGGTTGGTCCTGCCTCACTTTTGAATGTAATTCCCTGGGCAATGAATCCTCTTGCCTTATTTCCTGCAAAGTATGACATAAAAGTAAATAAATATGTATATAATACTTAATGTATTCATTGCTAACTATTCAACTTAGATTAATATTTTATATAATTAATAATTAACGAACGTGGCTGTAGCCATTGTTTTCCATCTCCACAAATGAAGGTATCGAGATTCTTCGTGGGAATTAGGACTTGCTCCTCATAAACACCAGTCTTCACATAAATAATGAATTAATCTCCCTTGGTGATTCGCGGGATATGCCGCAACCGCGTCCCCAATGGTTTTGAACTGACCGCTCCCGTCCTTGGCGACCACCACATTAGGCCTGATGATCCCCTGTTTCGCCAACATCTTACGATCGTCACTCTTAAACCACGCGGGATATCCATCCGACGATGACATTAATAGTCGATGATGAGAGCTGCTAGTTGTAGTGACATTCTAATGAGATAGACGTTGTTGCACATTGAAGAGATTCAACACTTGAGATAGCTCGGCTAATATGTTGACCGCGTTATGGGTGAGTTGAGTGGCATTCACCATCCTATTCTCGATGATTGATTTGTACTCGGGTTTGACTATTTGATCTCGACAGTATTCCTCAAGGGAATAAAAGATTGCAAGTTCTTCACAAAGAACTTGCAATCTTTTATTCCCTTGAGGAATATTGTTGGGATCTAATAGTTAAACCAGAGTACAAATCGATCATCGAGAATGGGGTCTGTGACGTTGTTCACCTTAATCTTTGTCGTCGCCTCTATTGCTTTCAGGGCCTGACAAAGCCAGAATCCAAGGGGAGAAGAAAAATATTTTGAACAATATAATTAGTTATTGTGGGAACTCAATATTAATTAGCTTCTTAAATATAGAATCTCAAAACTAAAATTAATAAACGGAAAACCGTCATTTCAGTAAATGATTTACTATAAATTACACAAGCCATGTTTTGTGATAAATGAATGATCATGGATATGTACAAGATGAATGGTTGGCCCCTAACATCGAGAGAAAACAAAATCTTCACCAATACATCCTTTTATTTTTCTTTTCCTTTTTTTCATTTCACGTATATCTTGTAAATTAAAAAAAATGAATTTGGACATATTGAATTAGTTGCAAAATGAGAATTAGTAACCTTAACCAATTAGCGGATTAAGTTTTTGGCCAATGGTTTAAACTTCAACGGCATATGCATACACTACTACAAAAATCCTGATAGACACCAGTTTTAAACCGGTGTCTATTAGTAAAACAACCGGTGTTAAAGCTACTGGTGTTAAACGTCTGAACTTTTTGACACCGGTTTTAAACCGGTGTCTAGTAGTAAAACAACCGGTGTTAAAACCGGTGTCGTTTCCTTGAAAGACACCGGTTTTAAACCGGTGTCTAGTAGTAAAACAACCGGTGTTAAAACCACTGGTGTTAAAAGTCTGAATTTTTTGACACCGGTTTAAAACCGGTGTTGTTTCCTTGAAAGACACCGGTTTTAAACCGATGTCGTAGATATAAAATATCCGCTTTCAAAGGCCCTAATGTTAAAAGTTTATGTATTTGACACCGGTTTAAAACCGGTGTCTTTTGATGAATAGACACCGTATCAAAATACCGGTTTAAAACCGGTGTCGTTTCATCTAAAGACATCGGTCCAAATCTGCAAAAAATCCATATAAATAAACAAAATTCATTATAAATTCCAATTCTAGCAACTATTATAAGTTCACTACTAATTAAACATAAAATCGATTAATATTATCAAAATTGAATTAGAAATACATTACTTCTATTCTAATTTAAATTACACTTTTCATTAACTATAAAAACTGTTTCTAATTAATACACAGAGAGGTTCCTGATTTATAATGTTCGTACACAATCAACCAAGCACCCTTCATCTTTGCAGTATGGAGGTCTCCCACTGACAATTTCGAGTAAAAGAATCTCGAATGCGTAAATATTTCCCTAGATATCAAGATGACGTCCTTCCAAATTTTTTGGAAGGATACAAACGGCACCTTCGTTGCTTATGGTGCCAGAGCTCTTTTCTGATCTGGAAAGAATCGACTTCCAACACTCAAAATCAACCAGCTGCAAAAGACGTTGAAACTAATCTATTAAGAACTTTGTCATATTGGAAGATATAGACATTTTTATTTCTATATATTTCGACCAAAAACGTAAAGTACATCCATAGCAGCATATATTCATATGGTTCTTTTAAGATTTTTCACTACACGATCAAATGGTGAGAAAAATGAACCCAAAGAAACCTTTTTCCGTCAATAAATGCAAAAGACCGGCATGCAATTGTGTAGCGAACGGATCAACTGTACATTTTACTAAGTTCGTATTCATATGATCGACAAGTGATCTTTTTCTCACCTTGGGTCCTTTTGTGATACGAGACTAGACAAAGGCATTAACATCGGGAAAAACAATACATCTATTAGTCAAAGTTCATACCATACAAATATTGAACGATATAAACCTGGACTATGGAAGTGATCTACCAGGTTGGAGAGATTGTACCTGTCCATAAATGTTTAAAAGTCATATATAAATGTCCAGAAATTTCCTCTGCTCCACAACCCACATACTTTTCTAGAAAAAAAAAGGATAAGGAAATATCCCCCCAATCATCATATATATGTTGTAGCTACAATTTTCCGAATCTTTTGGGACAACTCCTTTTTACATTACGTCACTATTGGATGTTAGCAACAATTTTTGTGACAATTCATGGACCAAGTTATTAGAGACGACAACAAATAATTATTTGCGACGACAAAATGTAGTTGTCGCAAATACCTCTATTGCAAAAATCCATTTTTCTTGTAGTTTATACATAGGTGCATGTGGATATCTTAGGTTGAACAGAACTTTTAAATTATTGACTTGTTAAGGGAAATGTAAAATGTTTATCTCAAATTTGACATTTCAAATATGAGTTTTTATCAATACATAAATTAAAGGTTGTATAATCGGGTTTTAGTGTTGAGAAAAATGAGAATTGAAGAAAAGACGGATAAACAAGCGCTCGTCCATATATATATATATATAGCAGTTTGCTCTGCCAGAATTGCACTATTTGTGTTGCATGTATATGGTTTAACACATTTATTTTGATACATAAATGATACTATGAATATTGTATTAGTACTTAATTAAATATGCAATTCAAGAAATATTAAATTTTGACATATGTATCAAATTATTTCCTATTAAATTATATTTTTTGTTTATGTTTTTATTAAAATATAATTTATACTTATTTAGACACTTTTCATTCTTGATTCTTGTTTATACTCATATATTTCATTATGTAAAATTTAAGATATTTTATACTTGAACTTTGTAATAATTAATTTTTGTGTGCCTGATCTTTATTAGGCTTAATTTTATAGATAGGATATTGGTTTTAAACGATGGTTATTATACTTCTGGTTTTTGTTGAACTTTGGTTTTGGTTTCAAAGTTGCATGAAAATCTATTTATGCTATCTTATAATAATAATTCAATTAATATTTCTAAGAATGAACGTGATATTTATAGTGCAAAGTTGAAAAACGCACTATAGCTAAAAACAAATGAAAAAAAGCCTTTTTAAAAATACTTAAATATTTAAAGTAGAACATCTCAACCATATGGAAAAAGGTATCTCAAGATGATAAAACATATTTTTGCCATCCAAGGTTAGAACATATTTAACAAGAAACGATAAACAGGCTTGCAAATGATGGTCCTTTGAGAGAGCTAAAAGTAAGCACTCTTCCTATTTGCAAATCATGTCTAGAACAGAAAATGACTAGAGACATTTCTCTACGAAAGACAATAGAGCCAACGAACCATTAGAGCTTGTACAAAGTGATGTTTGTGGTCTCATGAACATAAAAGCTAGATATTTGGCTTTGAGTGCTTCGTTACTTTTATTGATGATTAATCAAGTTATGGATATGTTTATCTCATTCATAGGAAATCGAAGACCTTTTGAAAGTTTAAGGAACACTACAAGATCTAGAAAACTGCTGATAGACACCACCAAAAAGACACCGGTTTATGATTTTATTGGTCTTATCCATTGTAACATCGGTTTGGTAAGAAACCGGTGTCTAATTAGTGATGCCGTTAGATAAACAACAGCGGTTTCGTAGAACCGATGTCTATTGTATACTAAATCCCAAATAGACTCCGGTTCTGGCATCGGATTTCATCACCGATGTCTATTTATTTAAATTATTTTAGATTAGACACCAGATTTTTTGACACCGGTTATAGAACCGGTGTCTTTATTTTTTTAACACCAGATCTGTAGACAACGGTTCGATAACCGGTGTCGTTAGTCCCCTAAATTAATTAGGGCACAATGAAATTAATTAAGTTCATCTTTTCCACGTACGTACTCAAACCAATCTCCCCTGCGCGGCGCCCCGTCTCTCCCCTCTCTCCGTCGCCCATCACCTCTCCCCTCCACCGTCACTTCTCTCCCCTTCCGCCGGTCGCCAACCGTGAGCCGTCCGCCCTCGAGAACTTTCTCTTCCGCCACCGTCAACCACCATCTTCAACCTCTGGCGCCGCTCGTCACCGCCGTTATTGTGCCGCTCATCACCGCCACCGTCAACCACCATCTTCAACCTCTTTCAGCACTGGGCCAAAGGTAGGTTTTTTTATGTAGGGTTTTTTGTTCTTATTCTACAATGGTTCCGGACCAAGGTACAATTTGTTCTCTCTCTCTCTTTTTCTTTTTTCATATTTCCATCTCCTCCCGTCTGTTCATATTTCCATCTCCTCCTCCTCCTCTCTCTCTGTTTTCTCTAGACGCACATTTGGAATGGCACCCGCCTCATCTCCACCGATTTTTTGCATCACCACTGTTGCCCATGCCGGTAAGTTTCTTTTCCCCTCTTCTAGATCTCTCTTTCGCCCCTTCTCTCTTACTCTATTTTTGCTTATTGTCCCTATTTTTACAACCACGTTGCGGCTGCCGCCACTCCGTCCCCGTCGGTAAGCTTTTATTGAACCTTTCGTTAGCCACGATTGGACACCGTTGGCCAGGAAAGGTGCGAATTTGTAGTTTATTGGTAAATATTTTGTATGTTGAGATTTGCAACAGTAGATTAGGACGTTGTTGGTGATTTGAATGGTGGAAGGCACAAAGCATATTTTAGGGGTTTGAATAGATAATTCTTGGAAGTATGACATTTTAGGGTAATAAATGATTTAAAAATCCAAAAGAACTTTATTTCTTAGTCTTTCTCTGATCTGACCTAGGGTTTGTTCTTTGCATTTTAAAATTCTGCTTTTTCAACACCTTCTACAAACATTTCTAGGCATAGCTTGATCTTATCCCAATATATCAATAGTGCCTATTTCAATAAGAGAAAATGAGACTTGCTGTTTGGGTTGTGAATCATTCACCATCTTTTGAGGTCTTATCTTTTGAAGCCACATTTAAAGAAACACGTGAAATAGCGATTGCAAGTCTCATTCATTATTGTTAAATTTCTTTTTTGGGATAATTACAAATATTACCCATGGGATTTAGCCTAATTACAAAAACCTCTGATTATCTTTCAAAATTACAAATATCCCCTCCCCTTCCCCGCTTGAAGGTGTAATTTGTAAAAAAAAAAAACAAATGTCAAGAGGGTATTTATAATTTTGAAAGATAATTGAGTATTTTTGTATTTAGGCTAAACCTGAGGGGTAGTTTTTGTATTTCATTAGAGATTTTGTCCTGCACAACCCCTGCATCCATATTTTGCTATTTGTTTTCTTGGTGCAGATATGAATTACAGGAAGACAAATCCTTACTAGGTGAGGAGACATTATATTTTTTTACTTTGTTCACCATTCAAATGAATGACATATTCTAAATACTTCATCAATACATTTGGCTTGTAGGATGATATTTGAAATATGAGATGATACATAACCCAAGTATGTGACTCCAATGACTTGGTGGATTTTTTGATCCATTAATGCTTTTGTTTCACTTTGGCTGTTGCATATAACATAACTCTTTGTAACTGAAGATGATATTTTTTAATTTACCCTGCTTCCAGGTTCATTTCTTGTCCTTCTATGGTGTTTGCAGGAACAATGTTTTTTAATAGATGTATTAACTCTTTTCACTGTTAATTCTGATAGAATAAAACCCCCATAGCGAGGTTAGTCAGCCACCTTGATGTTATCCCTGGTTTTGCTTAAATGACTATATGCTTAGGTGCATTTACTCGTTTTTTGTAAGCCATATATTTTTCTGGTTTGATCATATGTAAAAACCTCAAATATATTCCAGATAATTTCAAAATCGAATTCACATGAGCTATATACTTGCTGTTTTCCATATAATTAGATTTGAGCATACCTTGTGTCTTTGTTTGAATTGCTCTCTCATAAAACTTTGGAAATCTCAATTAATCTTATTCCTGTTATTTGATAAAGACAAATTAATGTGTTTAATCGTAGTATGGATATTTATAAGTCAGTGTTGTTATCGTTACATTTGGTGAACTTGCTGAAACTACAAGCACTGCGCTTTCTCATGCAGACTGTGTAATAAAAGATAAGTCATGTTTCGGTTCAGATTTTTAATAATTTGCTGAAATTTCCAATAACTTAAAGAAGCATTGGCTAGTTTACCTATAAAATAAGAACACTTGATGAATGAGTTTGCTAAGTTAAAAATCGAGGTCGTAGCACCTTCTAGTAGTGGTGGATATGAATCGAATATTGCAACAATAGTTGTGTGAACTGTACTTAGAGATAGAATGAGAGAAATACAAATGACATATAAGTAATTGTACAATATGAGAAACCATGTTCTGGACCAAAGACATCAAAGGATTTGTTATAGCTACTCAGTGTGCATTAATCTATGAAGGAAGGTTGGGTATTCCTAAGGATGAAGAACTAAGAACTAAGATCATTGAATAAACACATTGTACATCATACACCGCTCACCCTTGAGGTACAAAGTTGTACCGAGATTTGAAAAAGGTCTTTTGGTAGAGAACCATGAAAAGCGACATTGGATTAATTATAACAAAGTATTTGATGTGTCAGCAAATCAAAGTTAAACACCAAAGACCGTTGACTTTACTAAGGCTTCCTGAGATTTCAGAATGGAAATGAGAACATATAACAATAGATTGTAGTCCAGTTGCCATTATTGGTAATAAAAAAAGAAAGAAAGAATAATGATATATGACCAAATAGAGACATACGTTTAACTTTGAAATTTTGAAACAGTCTACAATCAACCCGAGGAACGAAATTAAGCTTTAGTACAATTTATCCCTATTTGACAGATGGGCAGTAAAAAGAAAATGATTCAAACTTTAGAAGACATTATGAGCATCAGTGCTTGACTCGGGTGAAAATTAGGAGTCAATTTTATCTTTGATAGGGTTCACTTACAATAATAGTTATCGAACAACCATTAAATGACGGCATTGTACAGAAGAAAGTGTAGATCACATTAAAATGAAATGTGTGAGAAAAAAAAAACATTTGGGACCATAATTGATTGAGCAAACAAGGGAGAAAATTGAAAAAGGTTTGGAATAGAATGAAATTAATTTTCTTAATATTAGTAAGTATTCGAATTTCGAGGACGAAATTAATTTTTAGGTGAGTAAGATGTAATACCCGAGAAATTTGGGGGAAAATCGAAATTAGGGCTCGATTATTTATAATTAGGGATTTTAAAATTTGAGAATTTCTACAATCGGGCTTAATAAATTATTTTGAACCAAGCCCAAGCCTATGACTTCTTATACTAAACATGGTAACCTTATGAAATTAATAGAATTAACATTTTTCAAGATATATTTAACCCCCAATTCTTTGCATGATCAAAATAATAAAAAAAAAATTCAGCATTAATTCTTTCATAAATTGGTCAGTTACATATTAGACCCAAAATCATGCATAATCAAATAAATTCCCAAATTGAAGCTCATCAATATATTTTAACCAATGAACTTACCTCAAAATTCAGTCATAATGCATTAAAGAATTTGAACTGTACTACCATAAATTATACTAAAATTTTGATAATTGATGTTATTTTTCCTGAACCTCTCCTTACCTAATTTTAAAGTTTAAACCTTAAATACGGTATATAATATATCCTTGAGATCATTCTAACAAGCAACAATGTTTTTTGACAAAGCTGCAAAGATGAGAAATTTGTTCTTTTTCATTTCTACCATGAACTACCACTCTCCATCTCCAAACTCCACCATAAGTCAACTATTTTACACAATCCGGCCAACAACAAAACCCAAAAATAAATCATTCCTAATATTTCAAATAAACTGAAAAAAAAAAAAGAGGAAAGGGAATGATACAGAGAGGGGGTGTCAACATTGAATCGAGCCACCGTATTGTTGCTGGACCCCGAAGTCACCGCCTATTAGCCCGGAATCGACTGCCGCCGCTGCACCACTTGCCCGCATCGCCGTGTGTCTGCCGTGTGTGATGTGTGTGAAAAGTGTGTGTCGGTGTACGGAGGAGAGGGGGGGCTGTAAAGATAGGGATTTTTGGGAGATGGAATAGAGATAGAAAGGGATTTTGGGAGGTTTGGTAAAAGAGATGGAAGGGTACAGGAACGAGAAACAGAAAGTGAGAATTGATGTTGGGGAAATAAAAGAAGAAGAAAGGAAAAGAAGGGAAAAGAAAAAGGAGAATGAATGGGGGGCATGGGGTTTATGTAAGGTTGCAGAGAGAGATTTGAGGGGAAAATGGTTACTGGGAGAAAGAATGGGATTAAGGAGGAAAAGAAAAAGAAAAAGAAAAAGAAAACGTAAAAGGGAGGAAAAAGGAAAAGAAAAAGGAAAAAGGGGAAAATGGAGAAAATGGTTTGAATTTGAGTGTAAGATTTTGACTACAATCTAATTTTGATCCAATAACTCAACTTTGATTTGATTAATCTCTAGTTTTGAAAATTTCAATTCATATATTATTTTTATTATTTTATATATATATATATTACGTTATTTATAGAATTTAAAATAAAAACTATAACTTATTAATACTAGATTAAAATTTAATTTGTAGGCAACAAGAATTGTCGGGCACAGAAACTTGCACTATTCGTCGCACTCTACGCTACGTCACTTTCAAGGTAGGGGTTTTTCCGCTTTATTTGTCCTTGTTAAATGCCTTTATATGTTGCTTGATAATTTATGCTTCTACGTGCTAAATGTCCATAGTCGTGAGGGACCATACAGAGGTCCGGGGCATAAAAGTTTCCTCCGGTGAAATCCCTGCTGTGCGAGCCATATTTTAAATGTCTATAGTCGTGTGGGGCCATACAGAGGTCCGGGGCATAAAAGTTCCATCCGGTGAAATCCCGGCAGTGCGAGTCATGTTTCATTGTCATAGCTACAGTTACATTTTCAATGTTGAGCATGTTATTTTGTAATGTGTATTGTCTATTTAGCTTGGACAAATTCGCCCCTACTGAGCCGTTGAATGCTCACCCCAAATATATTTCTATTTCAGATTAATAATGGAGTTGGCGGGACACGTGGAGGCGGTGACCCGATTAATAAGAATTCGAATAATAAACTTTATATTTTTATTTTATATTTTTCATCGATGAATATTTCTAATGTTTAGTATTGAAAATTTGTTTCTGGAATAACTCTTGAAATTTTTATTTAGCATTTTTTTATTATCATTTTAAATGGTAATTGATCATTGGAAAATTTACATTTTATTATAAATCGCATTATTACTTTATAAGTCGTATTTTATTATGAAAACGGGATGTTACAAAGACCATGTCACTTGATTCATGCTAATTCCAAAAACAACTGATTTACTGTAATCAACTTTTTATTTTCTCTTTTGTAATGCTTGCTGCACATTTTATTTATTTCTTAATATATATTTTCTTGTGGCATGCAGTTGCACTTTTTGGAAGGGGTCATACGGAAAAGAGTTTTGGATAAGCAACATTTATGCGACATAAAGCAGATTCTGAGCTTGTCTTTTTTGTTGGAGCAATAGAATTCAAATTATGGATGTTACTTCTTGGCTTGATGGGTTGATTTTATGCATATATCTTGACACTATGTGAAGCCCCGATTTTTCCGAGCTATTAATTGATCCTTATTGTCGTTTATACTCTTGATCGACTATTTTACCGCGTCATTTTGATGGGTAAATATTAATAATATATATTTTGTATTTTATTTCATTTTATTTAATTACTTGTGATCACGATCTTATTTAATTCTATTCCTCATTTATGATCACTTGATTGATCATTATTACTATTTTTGTATTTATTATTCACCTTAGAATTTTAAGAGACTATTTATTTTAGAGACTTTTACTTTATAGAATTAAGATTTTGATTTAGTATAAGTGATCATGAGACTTATAAGTGATCAAGGAAATCACTAATTATTTTGGAGATTGATATTATTCATCTATTATCATCAAATTTGGGACAAAAAAAAATATATGGAATTACCATAATACCCTTGAAGTGGACGGCCAACATGGTATTTTTGGAGTAAAAATATCATCCAACTCTTGTACACCTACACCTTATATTAGTCATCTTGTGTATAATTATACCATTAATTCAAACATTATACACATCATCTTATACACCAATTCTTTATTACTATTTTTCCCAACTTATTCCCACTTTACCAACATTCTTCTCAATATTCCCCAACTCCATTCTAGCTCATACTTTGACTTGCAAATTGTCTCCCATGCATGAGGCAAATTGCAAGACACAATTTGAACAAAATTTTCTCTCCCTCTCTCCTTGGTGTGGACGGCCATATGGCCTATTACACAAAAAAATTCATCTCATTTCATCTAACACATTTATTCTCTAACAAAAATCATCCTCCTTCTCTCTAAAAACTCCCAACTTCTCTCTATTTTTCCTTTCACTTTCTTCTTCTATACTTAGAAAATTTTCAAGATTTTTCCTCCCTATTCTTCACAAAAATCGAACCAAACTATACCAAGGTAAGAAATTTTATCTTCAATCCATTTTTGATATCACATTGTTCATCTCTTCCACCTTCTTAACTTAAGTTTGAATTTGGTTTGGAGGTATATTTAGAAGACCTTGAAGATTAGAGCTTGACAACATTTTTGAAGAAGGACCTCAAGCTTGAAGAAGAAATAGTAGAGGAAATTAGACTACAAGGTAAGAATTGAGTACTAGACCCCTTCTTTCCTACTCTTCCTATTTTTTTCAAATTTTAACACTCCTTTTTCATTTTTGAGAAATAGGGGCTGACTTTAGGAGATTTTGGAGTTGAGCCAAAATTTCCAATTTTTAAGCTTCAACTAGTCTTCAAACATCTACTACACAAGGTAAAGTGTAGTCCTTTTCATTTCCTTATTTCATTCTTTTCTCCTTAATTTTTCTCTCATTTTTCTAACTCCAAATTTTGATATTTTCTTGACTTAGCGGCTGACCTAAGAAGCCTCATCCAAAAATTGTGAAATTACCCTTTTATTTCACAATTTCCAATTTTAAGGTGGGTGGAAAAATATTTTCCAACTTTTAGGTGTTTTATTAAAATGCATGTAGAAAATTTGATCATGAGCCTTGAGATATATACAATCTATGTATTGCATGTCAATTTTATGTATCAAGTCATGAAAATTCTCAAGAGTTAGCTCAAAATTTGCTATTTATTGAATTTTAGGTGCATGCATGTACACTTTAATGTTTTAATTGATGAATTCTTGTATGTATTGGACATGCATGTGTATGATCTTTAAAATCTATGTTTTGGATGCCTTATAACCTGGAAAAGTCAAGCATAATTGATTAAATTTTAATTTTGGACTTAAAAATGTAAAAATGGAAAGTTGGTGGACTAAATTGCAAGAAAATAAAAGTTAAAGGACCCCTCTGCAAATTTCGAAATTTGGGACTGTACTCAGGTTCAAAAATGACTTTTGGACATTTTAATAAATTGTTAAGAGTTTTAAGATAAATAAAATCAACCTTGAAAAGCCCAAGGACTAGATTGTAAAAGTTTGAAAGTTTAAGGGCTACTTTGCAATTTTTAAAACTGTACCAGACCTAAACTTTAAAATTTGAAATTTTTACTCTTAAGTTACTGGGAATTTCATATTTTAAAAGTATTCCAAAAATCCAAGTGGTTAGGGCTTGGAAAGTAATTTTTCTAAAATTGAGGGACTAATGTGTAAAATACTAAACTTGAGGACCCAAATGAAATTTCCAGGACTTATGCAGCCCATGAACCTGGAAATACTAACTTAACTATAACTTAATTATATTTTGGACCCAAGGTTCAAATTTCATAACAATTGGACCCCTAAAAGCCTTAAAGGCAATTATTTCAAAATGGGACAAAAATGATATTTTCAAAAGTTAATGGACCACACATATTTCTTTTAAAAACTGTTTTTGTCCCAATATCCTTCTAACCTTAGTGACATTTTTCAACTGGAATCACATTAAAAGCCCTTCCGGTTTGTGAGTTCCGAATTTTTAAAAACTCAAGGTCCGAATTGGCAATTTTTATAAATTTGGGGCCAATGTGAGAATTTTACAAAATTTCGACTTCAAAATTTTAAAAACCTGAATCTCTGGACAATTTGGAGAATTTAGGAACTGACCTCTTAATTTATCAAAGTCGGGATATTTATTTATTCAATTTTTAACCCCAAAGGTGTTAGTTTTTACAAAACGGGGCTAAATTACAATTTTTATTTTATAAAGGACCTAACTCAAATTATTTTCTCTTTTACTAAAATAGCCCTAGACCCTCTGACTTGGAGATTTAATTAAAGTATTTTATTTTCTCAAAACCCTTGACTTATCGGATCAATTTGACCGATTAATACCCGATTGCGGAGCGACTTCCTCGCCTTGCGATTTTGAATCTATAACGGGACTTATGTTCCACCTAATCTTTCAAGATATCGAAGATTGCTTATCCTTCCGATGATCATCTTCATCCAAATACTCCACCAACGCCATAATTTCCACTCGTGTTTTTTTTCAAAAATTTTCCTAAAACTGCTTCCCTAAATCAATAATACTCGATCGCTTAGTTGATCGTAAATTGTAATTACTTTCCCGCCGAGTCAACTTGGTGTGTCGAGCTCACAAACTCGGAATGGATACGCCGGGATGGAACCGGCAGCTCGGCCGCTATTCCACTCTTCCTACCCCATCGCCCTAATCCCGCAAATCGAGGGACGGAGTTTGTCCAAGGGAAGCGGGTCGTAGTAGATCGAGGTATAATCATGATTATGACAGATCCGAGCCTTGCAAGCTCCACCGTGTATTTTGTCTTTGCCACGGAGCGATAAGGTGCCGGTCTTGACCATACTGACCGGGAGTTACAAGGAAGAACGAAGGAATCGCTGTCCCGATCCACACGATTCCGGAGTTATCGGACCCGCTTTGGTTGGCGTTACATTTCCGCACGCAACCACTACCCGCTTTTGCATTGGTTGGCGCTACAAACCGTGACGCAACCATTATTTGCCTTGCATAGATTGGCGTTACACTTCCGCACGCAATCCTACCGCCTTGACCAATCACATAGTGCCTGTGTGTGACCATGAATCTGCTTTTCTTAAACTCGTATAAATATACAATTGTATTATTTTATCACGACGCTTGCGAATCGTGTGTGAATTCATGCATCATACTCACGCCGTTTTCATATAATCAAGTTTTCTCACATTAACTATATTGCGCCACACTTGCACACGATCACCCCATCCACCGAGATTTCTCCTCATCCCAACCCGTTTTCTAACCTTAGATGAGGATTTCGGTGAAGATGTTGAACCGCTCGATTGAGACCTTGTACTACGCTTGTTGGATTTACTATTTCTTGTTGTTGATTGGACTCTTTTCTTATGTTGTTGTCGGACTTTTGTATTTCGCTCCATTCGGTTTGTAATTAAAGGGCGAGGACCCTTTGACTTTAAGTTGCTATTTTGTTGATTTTCGGGTTGTAATTTGGATGATGGATTGTAGACTTTAAGTTGTAACTTGTATCTCGTTATTTATTTCCTCACGCTATTTAGACTGGCCTCATCGGGTTCTTGTTGATATTTGTCCGGACTGCTTGGTTATTGTATTTAAGTTGTGGATCGCCGTCGCGTCCCGCTTGGGGCCTCGACGCTTAGAGTGGTATCGAGCTCGGCTAGTAAGATGGAAACTTACACCGAGCCGACCCAGATAGGACCCTCGGTCCGTGTTTTGGGTAGTACTGACTTGACCGATTAAGTGTGAAATCGATTTCAAATTGGCATAGAACCGTCTTATTGATATTTGAACTAAGTTAGAACGCATATTTTAAGATTTCGTAGTCATACTTGTTTTGACTTAGTTGATTCTTGACTCGATTTCCTTATTCATTCTTTCCTTATTCTCTCCTTGTCTTTCCTCTACCTTTGACCGATCCGCCTTAGTTTTGTTTGATCGTGATGGAGCCGACGCCGCCTACATGGTGGGATGTATTCCATGCCCGTCTTTGAGCGGAATATTACCGGCACCGATGATTCATTGGCACCGGAAAGTGAACGCGCGACCACGTAACTAGCCTCCAGAGCGCCAATGCACAGGGGACTGACTCGGCGCTTGGCGATGAGCCAAGATGAGAAGAACGAGCCGACCATCACATCAAGGACCGCGATAACACCATAAGAGCGCGAGGACCAAATCTGAGTATCCAGAGCGCCGGATAACATGCGGGAGAAGATGAAGAGACTAGTGACGGCCGCGAAATGGGAGATTGACGCCCGCCTATCCCGTAGACTGCCGATCGCTTGGAGAGACCCTCATCAAGCGATGATACCATAAAGGACCTTACACAGCCCTAGCTCGAGAGACGCCGCACTAGAGGTCGCTTAGCAAACTAATGCTCAACCATTGCCACGCCCGAGGCGAGCTCAGACACGATGCCGAGGAGGATCCCGAGGAGGATCCAAATCGACATTGAGAGCCGAGGCACCCGAGGCTACTCCACTTGATGAGGCCCGTGATTCGAGCAAAGGGTTGGACTTCGTGGATTGGCCCGAGGTTGAGGCACCACCTCAAAGACGACCAAAATTCCGATTATAGACATAGCTGCGAGCGACGATGATGGCGATCTCACTGATTAGCTAGCAGATTGTCAATTTGTACTTTTGTTGTTGTAGCCGTGTATTCCAGTGTTGGAGCTTACTTTCTATAGTACTAGATTCGGATGTATTTTGGTTCCATGTATTTGACTTAGTATTCTACTGTTGTACTTTGGGTGTATTCAAATTTTACATTAATGGATATACCTTTTGCTATTTATTCAGTGTCTTGTGTTTGATGTTACTTTCCTTGCGATATCTCTTGCTTTACGCGAATCATTATTGTATTCATTTACTCGCGAATCGCAACTAACGCTTCTAGATACAGAATGGCAGAACATCGAGGACATGGGAGACCTCGTCGCGTTCCACGAGGAGACGACGATGTACCCAGGGATCGGGTACCTTCTCCGGATTACCGCCACCTCCACCACCGCCGCAGAGACAATCTGACCGCACAAGCCTTACAAAGAAATCTTTTGGTTTTTATGAGACAATAGGCGAGCCTCAACCCCGTGCTCCCGAACCCGCCAGAGAGGCGAACGATCGCACGTTGGAGCGATTCCTGCGGTTCGACCCACCAACCTTCTTGGGAGAGCCGAACGATGTGAAATCAGAAGAATGGATAGAGAAGTTGGAAAATATCTTCAATGCTCTTCAACACTCCGATGAGCAGAGAGTCACACTCACCGTATTTCGTCCGGAATCTACCAGAGACCGGTGGAGGGCGCTTGAAAGGAGATGGGAACAGACCGAGTAGTCGAACATGGGGAAATTTCTTGGCCGAGTTCAATGAACAATATATTCCACAGGTTGTGAAGGAAGCGCCGAGATGAATTCCATAGATTGAGGCAAGGAACCCGACCGTAGCTCAAAGACGAGTCCGACTTCACCGATTGTCCAAGTATGCTCTGGGGACAATCGATCAAGAGGATAAGCTTTACAAGTTCACTCGAGGATTGAAACTCGAACTTCGTAAATTGTTGTTGACAGCTTGAACTGCAACCTACTCACCAAATAAAGGAAAGGCTTCGCAGATTGAGTCCTGGGATCAACCGTATTGGGACAGATTCAAGCAGAGTAGGCCTCGAACAGTTTTAAGAGGCCACCTGTGGGACAACTATCTAAACCGCCGCTAAGTTTCGAAGGACCAGATTAACAGATGCATACAAAGGAAAGAGACCAAAGGCAAGGAAAGCCGGGTCAAGAGTGTGCACATTGCCGTAAACCGGGACATACCGCCGACAATCATTGGCGTAAACAAGGAAGGTGTTTGTCTGTTGGTAGTAATCAAGACCACCGCAAGATTGCCCGGTACGATGACCGAACCAAACAGACGCAGCCACGAAGCCGTGAAATGGCCAGGGTAATCGGGCAAGATGCCCGCCGAGCATTTGCACTAGCCGGGACAGAGAGGCTCCGTGAGGCAACATATGTGGTGGAAGGTACGCTTCTAGTATCTAACCACTACGCTAAAATATTGTTCGACCCTGGATCAACACATTCATTTGTTGCACCGCATTTTGTACACAAACCGCATGCATGCATGGAACATATGCCTATATGCTTAGAAGTGTCAACTCCTATGGGTGCAAGTCGTAATGATATTATCTATAATGCATGGGTTAAGATTGCCGAGATAAACTTTCCCGCCGATTTGATCTTATTACCTATATCCGAATACAACGTGATATTGGGAATGAATCGTTATTCCGCACACCATGCACAAATGGACTCGCTATAACAAGTCCATTAAGCTATGTGAACTTAAAACCCGGTGGAGATTTCGGAAGGGCACAAGTTAAGATTGCCCCAATCATTTCAAAGAATGAAAGCGAGAAGGGCGATCACTAGAGGGGCTCAGGTTACTTGGCGTTTGTAATTAACAAACCCAAGGTTGAGACACAAATCAACCAAGTACTGTAGTGTCGAATACACGGATGTATTTCCACAAGAACTCACCACCGTCCCTCCCGATAGGAAGTCGAGTTCACCATCGAGGTGTTACCAGAACTCGCCCCGATTGCCGAACACCGTATAGAATGGCTCCTCTTGAGTTACAAGAGCCGAAAACGCAATTACAAAAACCGATGGATGTGGGATTTATCCGACCGAGCACGCCTCCATGGGGAGCACTGTTGTTCGTCAAAAAAGAAGGATGGCACATTAAGACTATGTATAGATTATCGTGACTTAATAGTGTGACCATCAAGAACAAATATCCCCTCCCGAGGATAGACGAACTATTTGATCAACTTCAAGGAGCAACGGTGTACTCAAGTTTGACTTACAAAGAAGGATATTATCAATCGAAGGTCCGCGAAGGAGACATTTCCAAAATCGCATTTCAAACTCGATATGGACACTACGAGTTTGTAGTAATGCCTTTCGAACCGACAAATGCACCAGCAAAGATTTATGGACCTCGATGCATCGAGTCTTTCAACCTTATTTGGATCAATTCGTAGTGATATTCATTGATGACATACTCGTATACTCTAAGTCTAGGGAAGAGCACGAACGCTATCCAAAAATCGCTTTTAGAGACACTACGAGCATAAGTTTGTGTATGCCAAATTCAAAGAAGTGCAAATTTTGGCTTAGTGAAGTCGTGTTCTTGGGACATATAGTATCCAAGACTCGATTGCAGATCCTTCAAGGTACATATGGGTTGAATGGAAACAACCTCGAGTCAGAATTAAATCGAGTTTCTAGACTAGCCGGATATTATCGAAGATTTATCCGGGACTTCTCCAAGATAGTTTGGACCACTCACTCGACTAACCTGCAAGTCAAGTTTGAGTGGAATGACAAGTGCGAGGGAAGTTTCCAAGAGTCAAGAAACGACTTACTACTGACTCCGCCTTAGCCCTTCCAAAGGGAACCGAAAACTTTGTCGCCTACAATGATGCATCAAAAGAATGACTAGAGCAAGGCTCATGCGAAGGAAAAAAGTTATCGCTTATGCATCACGAAAACTCAAGCCGTATGAAGCCAATTATCCAACGCATGACTTGGAATTGGCAGCGATAGTTTTTGTGTTGAAGAAATGGAGACACTATCTCTACGGAGCAACATTCACGGTTTTCACGGATCATAAGAGCTTGAAGTATTTATTCTCCCGTAAAGACCTCAACTGAGGCAACAGAGATGGATGGAGTTGATTGAGGACTATCACTTTGATATTCAATACCATCCCTGAAAGCTAACGCCGAGCGCACGCTCTAAGCGAAAGGCGAGCTTAGCCGGACTTATGATTCGAGAGTGGAATCATTAAAAGAGCCGAGCAATTGGAATCGACGAGAACCAATACTCGATTTCATGTGCTAACATTTCGCTTACACCCAATCTGAATGAGATCAAAGAAGCACAAGAGAAAGATACACACCTTCAAAAACAAGGAGAAGATACTTAAAGGAGAAAGATCGTAATTCCCGATACCTCGAGATGGAGTTATCGTGTTCCTAATCGAGTGTGTGTACCGAATGACGAAAGCATTAGGAATAAAATCCTAGTAGAGGCACACCGCCGAAATACACTATACATCCTGAGGAAACAAGATGTATAAGGATTTGAAATGGAGTTATTGGTGGGTAAACATGAAGAACCAGTGCAGCAGCGAGTTCGTTGAGATGTTTGACTTGTCAACGAGTAAAAGCAGAACACCAACGACCATCCGGTTTACTACAACCGCTGAGAATTCCAGTGGAAATGGGAACACATAACGATGGACTTCGTGACGGATCTACCAAGGACCGAGGAGGCCATGCTATTTGGGTAGTTGTAGACCGACTCACGAAATCGCACACTTTTTACCCATCAAGAAAACTGATAGCTTGCAAAACTTGCATGCATTTATATCCGAGAAATCATTCGACGCATGGAGTACCAAATGATATAGTATCCGACAGAGACCCGAGGTTTGTCTCTAGATTTTGGAAGTGCTTGCACGAGGAATTGGGTACTCACTAAGTTTCAAAGACAAAGAAGACATCCACAAACCGATGGATCGTCCGAGCGAACAATTCAAACCTTGAAGATATGTTGCGAGCCCGCACTGATTTTCAAGGAAGTTGGGATTCGATTTACCATTATCCGAGTTCGCCTACAATAACAGTTATCAGGCCACGATTGGGATGGCACCCTACGAGGCATTATATGGGCGAAAATGTAGATCCCCACTACACTGGGAGATTGACGACCAATGGACTCCGAAAGAGAAACGAAAGTCGCCCTCGATTCCAAAGGTCGACTTAGTTCAGGAGGCCATGGAGAAGGTCAAGCTGATCAAGGAGCGGATTCGCACAGCTCAGAGCCGCCAAAAGAGTTACGCGGACAAGAGAAGAAAGGATTTGGAATTTGAAGTCGGTGATGAAGTATTTCTCAGACTCTCACCACGGAAAGGATTGATCAATCCAAAGAAAGGAGGCAAGTTGAGTCCGAGATATGTTGGACCTTACAAGATTTTACAGAGGATCGGGAAGTTAGCCTACAAACTCGAGTTACCAGCACCATATGCGGGAATGCACGATGTATTCCACGTGTTAAGACTGAAGAAGTATCAACCAGATCCCGAGCATATCATCACTCGAGATACTCCTCCTCTAATGGAAAATCTATCCTACACCGAGAGGCCAACCCGGATCATTGATCGCCAGACACGATTCCATGTAAGAGAGAAATTCTCGATGGTTAAAGTGGTGTGGCGTAACCACAACCGAGACGAAGACGCAACGTGGGGAGATGGAAGAAGACATAAGGAATCAATATCCAGAACTATTCTGAAGAGAATTTGGGGACCAAATTCTTTTAAGGAGGGGAGGATGTGAAGCCCCGATTTTTCCGAGCTATTAATTGATCCTTATTGTCGTTTATACTCTTGATCGACTATTTTACCGCGTCATTTTGATGGGTAATTATTAATAATATATACATTTTGTATTTTATTTCATTTTATTTAATTACTTGTGATCATGATCTTATTTAATTCTATTCCTCATTTATGATCACTTGATTGATCATTATTACTATTTTTGTATTTATTAGTCACCTTAGAATTTTAAGAGACTATTTATTTTAGAGACTTTTACTTTATAGAATTAAGATTTTGATTTAGTATAAGTGATCATGAGACTTATAAGTGATCAAGGAAATCACTAATTATTTTGGAGATTGATATTATTCATCTATTATCATCAAATTTGGGACAAAAAAAAAATGGAATTACCATAATACCCTTAAAGTGGACGGCCAACATGGTATTTTTGGAGTAAAAATATCATCCAACTCTTGTACACCTACACCTTAAATTAGTCATCTTGTGTATAATTATACCATTAATTCAAACATTATACACATCATCTTATACACCATTTCCCAACTTATTCCCACTTTACCAACATTCTTCTCAATATTCCCCAACACCATTCAAGCCCATACTTTGACTTGCAAATTGTCTCCCATGCATGAGGCAAATTGCAAGACACAATTTGAACAAAATTTTCTCTCCTCTCTCCTTGGTGGGACGGCCATATGGCCTATTACACAAAAAAAAAAAATTCATCTCATTTCATCTAACACATTTATTCTCTAACAAAATCCTCCTCCTTCTTCTCTCTAAAAACTCCCAACTTCTCTCTATTTTTCCTTTCACTTTCTTCTTCTATACTTAGAAAATTTTCAAGATTTTTCCTCCCTATTCTTCACAAAAATCGAACCAAACTATACCAAGGTAAGAAATTTTATCTTCAATCCATTTTTGATATCACATTGTTCATCTCTTCCACCTTCTTAACTTAAGTTTGAATTTGGTTTGGAGGTACATTTAGAAGACCTTGAAGATTAGAGCTTGACAACATTTTGGAAGAAGGACCTCAAGCTTGAAGAAGAAATAGTAGAGGAAATTAGACTACAAGGTAAGAATTGAGTACTGACCCTTCTTTTCCTACTCTTCCTATTTTTTTCAAATTTTAACACCCCTTTTTCATTTTTGAGAAATAGGGGCTGACCTTAGGAGATTTTGGAGTTGAGCCAAAATTTCCAATTTTTAAGCTTCAACTAGTCTCCAAACATCTACTACACAAGGTAAAGTGTTGTCCTTTTCATTTTCTTATTTTCTTCTTTTCTCCTTAATTTTCTCTCATTTTTCTAACTCCAAATTTTGATATTTTCTTGACTTAGGGGCTGACCTAAGAAGCCTCATCCAAAAATTGTGAAATTACCCTTTTATTCCACAATTCCCAATTTTAAGGTGGGTGGAAAAATATTTTCCAACTTTTAGGTGTTTTATTAAAATGCATGTAGAAAATTTGATCATGAGACTTGAGATATATATAATCTATGTATTGCATGTCAATTTTATGTATCAAGTCATGAAAATTCTCAAGAGTTGCTCAAAATTTGCTATTTATTGAATTTTAGGTGCATGCATGTACACTTTAATGTTTTAATTGATGAATTCTTGTATGTATTGGACATGCATGTGTATGATCTTTAAAATCTATGTTTTGGATGCCTTATAACCTGGAAAAGTCGAGCATAATTGATTAAATTTCAATTTTGGACTTAAAAATGTAAAAATGGAAAGTTGGTGGACTAAATTGCAAGAAAATAAAAGTTAAAGGACCCCTCTGCAAATTTCGAAATTTGGGACTGTACTCAGGTTCAAAATGACTTTTGGACATTTTAATAAAGTTTTTAGAGTTTTAAGATAAATAAAATCAACCTTGAAAAGCCCAAGGACTAGATTGTAAAATTTTGAAAGTTTAAGGGCTACTTTGCAATTTTTAAAACTGTACCAGACCTAAACTTTAAAATTTGAAATTTTTACTCTTATGGTACTGGGAATTTCATATTTTAAAAGTATTCCAAAAATCCAAGTGGTTAGGGCTTGGAAAGTAATTTTTCTAAAATTGAGGGACTAATGTGTAAAATACTAAACTTGAGGACCCAAATGAAATTTCCAGGACTTATGCAGCCCATGCACCTGGAAATACTAACTTAACTATAACTTAATTATATTTTGGACCCAAGGTTCAAATTTCATAACAATTGGACCCCTAAAAGCCTTAAAGGCAATTATTTCAAAATGGGACAAAAATGATATTTTCAAAAGTTAAAGGACCTACACATATTTATTTTAAAAACTGTTTTTGTCCCAATATCCTACTAACCTTAGTGACATTTTCCAACTGGAATCACATTAAAAGCCCTTCCGGTTTGTGAGTTCCGAATTTTTAAAAACTCAAGGTCCGAATTGGCAATTTTTACAAATTTGGGGCCAATGTGAGAATTTTACAAAATATCGACTTCAAAATTTTACAAACCTGAATCTCTGGACAATTTGGAGAATTTAGGAACTGACCTCTTAATTTTTCAAAGTCGGGATATTTATTTATTCAAATTTTAACCCCAAAGGTGTTAGTTTTTACAAAATGGGGTTAAATTACAATTTTTCTTTTATAAAGGACCTGACTCAAATTATTTTCTCTTTTACTAAAATAGCCCTAGACCCTCTGACTTGGAGATTTAATTAAAGTATTTTATTTTCTCAAAACCCTTGACTTATCGGATCAATTTGACCGATTAATACCCGATTGCGGAGCGACTTCCTCGCCTTGCGATTTTGAATCTATAACGGGACTAATGTTCCACCTAATCTTACAAGATATCGAAGATTGCTTATCTTTCCGATGATCATCTTCATCCAAATACTCCACCAACGCCATAATTGCCACTCGCGTTTTTTTTTTAAAATTTTCCTAAAACTGCTTCCCCGAATCAATAATACTCGATCGCTGATTGATCGCTCCGAATTGTAATTACTTTTTTCTCGCCGAGTCAACTTGGTGTGTCGAGCTCACAATCGAATGTATACGTCGGGGATGGAACCGGCAGCTCGGCCGCTATTCCACTCTTCCGCCCCCATCGCCCTAATCCCGCAATGATCGACCGACGGAGTTTGTCCAAGGGAAGCGGTCGTAGTATCGAGGTATAATCATAATTATGACAGATCCGAGCCTTGCAAGCTCCACTGTGGATTTTGTCTTTGCTACACGGAGCGATAAGGTGCTGGTCTTGGACCATACTTGACCGGGAGTTACAAGGAAGAACGAAGGAATCGTGCCCGATCCACACGATTCCGAGTTATCGGACCCGCTTTTGGTTGGCGTTACATTTCCGCACGCAACCGCTTACTGCTTTGCATTGGTTGGCGCTACAAACCGCACGCAACCATTATTTGCCTTGCATAGATTGGCGTTACACTTCGCAATCCTACCGCTTTGATCAATCACATAGTGCCTGTGTGACCATGAATCGCTTTTTCAAATCGTATAAATATACTATTGTATTATTTTATCACGACGCTTGCAAACTGTGTGTGAATTCATGCATCATACTCACGCGTTTTCATATAACTGTTTTCTCACATTAACTATATTGCACCACACTTGCACACCGATCACCCCATCCACTCGAGATTTCTGCCTCATCCCAACCTCGTTTTCTAACCTTAGATGAGGATTTCGTTGAAGATCTTGCCAAACCGCCTCGATTGAGACCTTGTACTACGCTTGTTGGATTTACTATTTCTTGTTGTTGATTGGACTCTTTTCTTATGTTGTTGTCGGACTTTTGTATTTCGTTCCATTCGGGTTTGTAATTAAGGGGCGTAGGACCCTTTGACTTTAAGTTGCTATTTTGTTGATTTTCGGGTTGTAATTTGGATGATGGATTGTAGACTTTAAGTTGTAACTTGTATCTGTTATTTATTTCCGCTGCTATTTAGACTCTATCTCATTGGGTTCTCGTTGATATTTGTCTGGACTATTTGGTTATTGTATTTAAGTTGTGGATCGTCGTCGCGTCCCGTTTGGGGCGTGACACACTATGTTGCTTTTTTTAGACATAATGAATTTGGAGTATTGATTAGTTTAATTTGATGTTCAATTTAGTTTTGTGAGTTTTGATGTACTGTGAAAATTATGAATTTATTAATAAACCAGTCATTTGGGTTCTATTCATCAAAAGACACCGGTTTCAAACCGGTGTCAAATACATAATCTTTTAACATCAGTGCCTTAGACACCGGATACTTTATATCTACGACACCGGTTTAAAATCGGTGTCTTTCAAAGAAATGACACCGGTTCTGAACCGCTGTAAAATATTTCAGACTTTTAACACCAGTGGCTCTAACATCGGTTGTTTTATTAATAGTCATCGGTTTAAAACCGGTGTCTTTCAAGGAAAAAACACCGGTTTTAAATAGGTGTCAAAAAGTTCAGACTTTTAATACCAGTGGCTTTAACACCGGTTGGTTTACTAATAGACACTGGTTTAAAACCGGTGTCTATCTGCTTTTTTGTAGTATTGGAATTTTACGCGGAAGCTGAGAAACAGATAGACAAATATTTGAAGCGCATTCAATCTAATCGAGGGAGCGAGTATGTCAATACTGAGTTCAAAATTTATTTGCTAGAGCATGGTGTTGCTAAAAGGAGAAACTGAACTTTGCTTGATATGATTAGGTCAATGATGAGCAACACAACACTGTCTGATTCGTTTTGCAGGTATACATTGCAAACGGCGGTTTACATTTTAAATGTATTTCCATCTAAGTCAATTCAAAAGACACCAGTAAAGACGTTGTTAAATGCGGTAGCACACCTTTTATTTGTACTAATTGAAAAATAAAATCTTCAATAAAAAAATTCTGGCAATTGAATTAATTTTTCAAACCAATTCAAGTTGTTTCGAAGGCTTAATAATTGTCAATTTTATTAGTCTAAAATTGACAAGTTCCCTTTGGCCAGTCAGATTTTGTGTTTTCTTCTTTTATGTTTTGGTGGTTAAGTTTATATAATTGTTCAAATTCCTTCTTTATTCATTTAGTCCAATCCAAGGATATCATGAGTTGAATACATCGTAGAAAAATTAAAATTAAGAACTTAGAATTTTATTTGGGTGCCTACACATTGTAGGATGATTGAACTAGAAGATCGTGGTGTCAACGAGATTGAAAGATTTGTAGCATTAACATTGAACAAGCAAAGAATAAAAAATCATCGAAAAATATAGTTTTCTTACTAATCTTCCATTAGTTAGACTAAATGCAATATACATGATCAAAGTTGGATCTTATTTGACCAAGATTCGATCTGAAACTCGAATAATTTTGAACATGTCTTAATCACGAGCGGGTTCGTCAGATTCAGACAGGATAATTAGTATCTTTAATTGTTAGGGATAGTGCCCTTAAAGCAATTGTGAATTGTTTTTTGATTATTAATAAAGGCGACATTTATTTTCGGTCTCTATTGCATATTGTATGTATTTTCTTGAACATCATGAAAATCCCTAGTTTATTTATTGTAACCATAATCTTAGTATATAAGAGTTATATACAAGAGGATTAAGATTATGGATAATAAACTAAAATTAAGTCCATGATGAAATTAATTAAAATATGAGATCTTTAATTAAAACATCATTAATGCGGCCCAGAACATTTTGAATGTGACTGTCTTATCCGGACCGTCGATGTGGAGACATCTTAGTGGGGGCATTTATATATGATTTGATCATATAGGACTTGGACCGATTTAATTCGAATTTTCCATACAAATTCCGTTGTAGAAATGGAAAATCGAATTAAATCACTAGATGATCATATATGGATAAATCTTAATCCTGAGTGATTATAGACTCCTGTTTATTTCGGTGTGATTCTTAATTTGCTCATTTAAGTTTGTCCTACGATATTCCCAACACTTGCATTTTAGATTCATATTTGAATTAAATAGCTGGGAATATAAATTCATAGATATGGAATCCATTCCTTCTTGCGGGAAGTAGAAAGACGATTCCCTCATTTGTTAATTCTAGAACTGAATGGTTTGAGATCTCTAATTTATAATCCGATTATAAATTAACCATTCACTAGTGAATTAATGGTAAATGAGGATAAGAGGTAATTGAAGAGGTTAGATAGAAAATTGAGTTGGAGTGGGAAACTAATTGAACAAGACCTATAAAAAGATGACCACATCTCACCTTTGAAGGACACAATTTACGAATACCAATTAGCCAACAACAATTCGGCCGTCCACTTTTCAAAGTGCAATATTTTTGGTCAACCTACAATCTGTTTTATGATAAAACAATAGTGGCATTCCATTGCATTATTTCCTTTTGATTTGCAATTGTGGGGTATTTCTTGAAGAAAACCAATTTGTCAAATCAAACAATTGGCCAGGCCAATCAAGTAATTTCAAAACCAAATTGTTTGGGCAAAATTGACGTGTTTTTGGGTCCGTCAGATTACGCCGCAAGTCCGCAACGCTGATTTGGTGATATTTTCTTTTATGTGATGTTGTGGTTTAACTTTTACCTAGTTCAATTTTTCTCCTATCTAGTTAGCCCAATCATACGATCTCATGAGTTGAGTACATCGTAGGAAAATAAAAGTTAGGAACTTAGAATTATTATTTGGGTGCCCACACACTGCCGTTGATAGGAAGGATCGAATTGGAAAATCGCGGTGTCTACGAGCTTCGGGGATTCGAAGGATTGACGGAGAAAAAGCGAAGAACAAGAAAATCGTCGAAATAGGTAAATTTTCTTTTCTTCTTTTTAGTTTGAATAAATTTAATAAGCATGATCTTGTGTTCTTATATCTAAAACTCGATTTTTGAAATCCCTTGCTTCCGCTTCCATTCGATTAGATCGAAAAGCCAGATCTTATTTGGCACGGATTAGATCCGGGACCCGAATACTTTCCAATAAATGGTATCAGAGCCATTTGGTTTTTGATATAAGAACTAGATCTACTTTATTAAATTTATTTTGGAGTGGGTTTAGAATTTGATCTTGCATGTTTTGATATATGGATGCATGGACGTTTTTAAATTGATCCAAATCGCCATATCTATTATTTTGCGGATTAATATTTATGCGATGTATATGTGATATATATGTTACGCATATTGATATGTCATTCATGGAACCCACTCCCAAGCATGTCATGCATCATGATAATTGAATTGTTTAATTGTGATGATAAATCTATGAGATGGATTGACATTGATATAAAATTGTTTTATATGTTTTTTTTAAAAATTGATATAAAAGTGTTTTATATAATTTTTTTAAAAATTTGTATAAAAGTGTTTTATATAATTTTAAAATTTTGTATAAAAGTGTTTATATGATTTGAAAAATTGGGATAATTGTTTGGAATTAATTTTGTGAAAATTGGATCCGATTTTTATGAAAAAACTCCAAATTACATATTTTAGAAACAAAAATTATTTGGATTCGCGTTTGGGCAGCGGCAAGGCGATCGCAGCCCCGGCAGACTCTGGGCAAATGACTCGGGCAGCGACAGGCGAGTCCCGGCGGGGGCTCGGGCAGTCCTTTTTGATTGACGCGTTGTTTCCTTTGTTCTTTCATGAAATTTTTCCATCTTATCCCTATTCCCTTAATTATTTTGATAATTTAGGGGTTTTTTTTAAAGTTGATTAAAATTATGATTTAATTTCTAAAAGTTAGATTTTTAAATTAGAGAATTTTAATCAATAAGACCAATAGGATTGGACTTGACTTATTAAAACATAAGATGTTTTATAACTTAACTGTTTAGGAAACATTTATTATAAAATAGTGAGTGGGAGAAGGATTCATGACAATAAATCCTATGACCTCCATTATTGATCAAAGCACCGTGAGATTTAAGTGACGCCTCGCGACGCTCAGATTCGTCCCCCTACGGATGGTTTTCACTTAAATCAATAATCAAGGCTTAATCTCCGAAAGGATAGGAATTTAAAATTTAACTCTTAATTTTCCTACCCTACGGCGGTGATTTTGAGTTAATTTTTAAAATCCAAAATAATGGGTAACACTCATAAGGATACAATCAAATAGTTTGGATGTATCTAAGCTAAACTAAAAGGTGATTAATTAATAAATGAAGATATGAGATGTCTTGATTATTTATTTATTAATCTGAGATAGTCTCGATTTAATCGTCATTTGATTTGACCTACCCTACGGCGGCTTTTCAAATGTGAGATTAAATTACCTTGGAATTGGTAGGATAAACTTTATTGCTTTCATGCATCATGTTTATGATTCCTAAATTGAATGCTCTATGATGTTCGTTCGCTTATTTATGTCGCTTTATTTAATTTTCAGCAATGATGTCTTGTCCTATGCTTGAACTGTTGAATGATTCATTAACTGGAGAAAATTGTAACAAGTGGAATAGTAACATGAATATTGCACTCGTATGTGAAAATCTCAAAGGCAAGAAGCAAGGTTCCTCTAAAGCAAAGGGAAATTGTTTCTGCTGCGGTGAAGAGGGACATTGGAAGAGAGACTGTCCCAAGTTTCTCTCCAAAGTAAAGGAAAATAAGGAACGTAAATTTGATTTACTTGTTCTTGAAAGTTGTTTGGTAGCTAAAGATTCTTCTACTTGGGTAGTTGACTCTGGAGCTACTAATCATGTTTGTTCTTCCTTACAAATGCTTAACTCTTATGAAGAGCTTGCCGATGGGTCCTTCACAATGTGAGTTGGCAATGAGGCAGTGGTTTAGGCAAAAGCAGTAGGAGTAATTAAGCTTAATATTAGAGATAAAATATTGATTTTAAACGATGTTTATTATATTCCTGGTTTCCGTAGAAATTTGATTTCTGTTTCAAAATTGCATGAACATTTATTTTCACTATCTTTTAATGATAATTCGATTATTATTTCTAAAAATGGGCGTGATATTTGTACTGCAAAATTGGAAAATGGACTCTATTTAATTAAGCCTAATGAACAATCACTGCTAAATGCCGAAATGTTTAAAGTAGAACATCCTAAACCAAAAAGGCAAAAGGTTTCTCAAGATGATGAAACATATCTTTGGCATCTAAGGTTAGGGCATATTTCACTAGAAAGGATAAATAGGCTTGCAAAGGATGGTCCTTTGAGAGAGCTAAAAGTTGACACTCTTCCTGTTTGTGAATCCTGTCTAGAAGAAAAAATGACTAAGAGACCTTTTTCTGCAAAGGGCAATAGAGCCAAAGAACCACTAGAGCTTGTGCATAGTGATGTTTGTGGTCTCATGACCACACAAGCTAGAGGTGGCTTTGAGTACTTTGTCACTTTTATTGATGATTACTCGAGGTTTGGATATGTTTATCTCATGCATAGAAAATCCGAGACTTTTGAAAAGTTCAAGGAATTTCATGCGGAAGCTGAAAAGCAGCTAGGAAAATCTTTGAAGTGCCTTCGATCCGATCGAGGGGGCGAGTATGTCGATACTGAGTTCAAAGATTATTTGCTAGAGCATGGTATTTTGTACCAACTTACAGCACCTAGCACCCCTCAGCAAAACGGTGTTGCTGAAAGGAGAAACCGAACATTGCTTGATATGGTTAGGTCGATGATGAGCTACGCGACACTGCCTGATTTGTTTTGGGGGTATGCATTGCAAACGTCGGTTTACATTTTGAATGTAGTTCCGTCTAAGTCAATCCAAAAGACACCACTAGAGTTGTGGAATGGGAGTAAACTTAGTTTACGCCACTTTCGCATATGGGGGTGCCCAGCACATGTGCTGAAAGAAAAGACTGGAAAGTTATATCCACGTTCAAGAAGTGTATCTGTTTGTTGGATATCCCAAAAGAACGAGAGGAGGTTTGTTTTATGATCCACAAGAAAAGAAAGTAATAGTTTCGACTAATGCTATCTTTCTTGAGAACGATTATATAGAAAACTTCCGACCTTGAAGTAAAGTTGTACTCGAGAGTTACTTTACGATGAGATCGACCACAACCAACAAGAGTTGTTGGGGAAATCGCTAGAAATACCACTATACCCGATCGTAATGTCATGATACCGACGCAATGGGAGGGTGATTAGACCACCAATCCGCTATCGTCAAATCGAAGAGGCAAATGTTGCAGTCTTTGATGGGGTAGATGATGATCCATTGTCTTTTTGACAAGTGATGGAGGATTCTGATATAGCGAGGTGGCTTGAAGCTATGAACCAAGAAATGGATTCGAACCATAGGGTTTTGTAGCCGAAGGTCAAGAGCAGAAAGTCTGCAAATTGCTTAGATCCATTTATGAGTTAAAGCAAGCCTCAAGGTCATGGAACCATAGATTTGATGAGATGATCAAGTCTTGGTTTTGACCAAAGTGTTGATGAGCCTTGTGTATACAAGCAGATCAATGATGGTAAAGTGGTAATTTTAGTGATTTACGTAGATGACATTCTACTAATTGAGAATGAAGTAGAAATGTTAGCTGCGGTTAAAGGTTGGTTTGCCAAGAAATTCCAAATGAAAGATTTGAATAAGCGAATTATGTTCTTGGAATTTGAATGATTCAAAATCCCAAGAACAAATTATTGGCATTGCCTCAAGCTTCTTATATCGATAAGATGCAGTTGCATTAAAGAATGCAAGATTCCAAGAAGGGTTACCTACCAACTTGATATGGAGTCATTCTTTCCAAAGAGGATTGTTTAAAGGCACCTCAGGAGGAAAGAACATGAGACGCATTCCCTATGCCTCTACAAGTATACAATATTGTGTACTAGGCTCGGTATTTGATACGCGATAGGGATAACCAGCCAGTTTCAATCTAATCCAGAAATATTTCATTAGATAATAGTCAAGAACCTTCTCAAATATGCTTGAGATCAAGATGTTTGTCTATTTAGGTGGTTGACCGTAAAATAGACGACTGCACTGATTCTGACTTCTAGTCAGACAAGGATACTCGAAAGTCGATATCTGGGTAAGTGTACATTCTTGTTGATCCCACAATAAGACCCAAAAAAAAGTGTTTTTAGAGGCACAAAAACATAGATCGAAGACATGTCCCATATGCTTTAGGACAAGTGGGAGATTGTTAGGGATAGTGCCCTTAAAGCAATTGTGAATTGTTTTTGATTATTAATAAAGGCGACATTTATTTTCGGACTCTATTGCATATTGTATGTATTTTCTTGAACATCATGAAAATCCCTAGTTTATTTATTGTAACCATAATCTTAGTATATAAGAGTTATATACAAGAGGATTAAGATTATGGATAATAAACTAAAATTAAGTCCGTGATGAAATTAATTAAAGTATGTGATCTTTAATTAAAACATCATTAATGCGGCCCAGAACATTTTGAATGTGACTGTCTTATCCGGACCGTCGATGTGGATACATCTTAGTGGGGGCATTTATATATGATTTGATCATATAGGACTTGGACCGATTTAATTCGAATTTTCCATACAAATTCGTTGTAGAAATGGAAAATCGAATTAAATCACTAGATGATCATATATGGATAAATCTTAATCCTGAGTGATTATAGACTCCTGTTTATTTCGGTGTGATTATTAATTTGCTCGTTTAAGTTTGTCCTACGACATTCCCAACACTTGCATTTTAGATTCATATTTGAATTAAATAGCCGAGATTATAAATTCACGATATGGAATCCATTCCTTCTGCATGGAAGTAGAAAGACGATTCCCTCATTTGTTAATTCTAGAACTCGAATGTTTGAGATCTCTAATTTATAATCCGATTATAAATTAACCATTCACTAGTGAATTAATGGTAAATGAGGATAAGAGGTAATTGAAGAGGTTTAACGGATACTACCTAGCTTCAATTACGAATTGTCTATGGAGGATTAATCTATATGTAATGATTATATCAAAGGACCGCTTCATTTCAGAGAGTAAGATATTCTATAATTATAAGAGTGCGCTCCGAATTTATAGTGGAGTAATATCGAATTAATAAGTCGGATAAATTAATTAAAGAGTTAATTATTTATTCGATTTATTGGAGCTTATAATTATAGGTCCATGGTCCCCCGGTTCGCCTTCCTAGAGTAAACGGGTTAGAAATAATATTTTATGTTTCTAAGGGTTTTTGGAAAAAGAGTTTTCCAAAATATTTGGGCTAATATATTAATATTAGTTAATTCCGGGAATATATGATATTCTACAGTTTTGACTGTATTTGGAATTAAATAAATATAAGATATTTATGATATTAATATAATTATTAAATTGATAATTATATTGGATAATTATCAATTAGAGTTTATATCTATCTAGAATTATGAATTCTAGGTTAGATAGGAAATTGAGTTGGAGTGGGAAATTAATTGAACAAGGCCTATAAAAAGATGACAACATCTCACCTTTGAAGGACACAATTTACGAATACCAATTAGCCAACAACAACTCGGCCGTCCACTTTTCAAAGTGCAATATTTTTGGTCAACCTACAATCTGTTTTATGATAAAACAATAGTGGCATTCCATTGCACTATTTCCTTTTGATTTGCAATTGTGGGGTATTTCTTGAAGAAAACCAATTTGTCAAATCAAACAATTGGCCAGGCCAATCAAGTAATTTCAAAACCAAATTGTTTGGGCAAAATTGACGTGTTTTTGGGTCAGCCAGATTACGCCGCAAGTCCGCAACGCTGATTTGGTGATATTTTCTTTTATGTGATTTTGTGGTTTAATTTTTACCTAGTTCAATTTCCCTCCTATCCAGTTAGCCCAATCCTACGATCTCATGAGTTGAGTACATCGTAGGAAAATAAAAGTTAGGAACTTAGAATTATTATTTGGGTGCCCACACACTGCCGTTGATAGGAAGGATCAAATTGGAAGATCGCGGTGTCTACGAGCTTCGGAGATTCGAAGGATTGACGGAGAAAAAGCGAAGAACAAGAAAATCGTCGAAAGAGGTAAATTTTCTTTTCTTCTTTTTAGTTTGAATAAATTTAATAAGCATGATCTTGTGTTCTTATATCTAAAACTCGATTTTTGAAATCCCTCGCTTCCGCTTCCATTCGATTAGATCGAAAAGCCATATCTTATTTGGCCCGGATTAGATCCGGGACCCGAATAATTTCCAACATTAATTAGGTTCAAATTGTGGTTGTCAACTCAATGGATTGGATATATACAAATGGAAACACATTGGGTAATGCTATCAGAGTTCATTACATTCAAGCTTTTTGAGTTGGTAGTCCAAGTGCGTTAATTCATTTGGAAGTATAAAATATATAAATGATGTACACTATAATTATAAATATTATTTTATATAGTGACTACGAGATTTGGATGGAATCTTATATTCCAAAATCATATTTTGTCTCATATTTTATAGCATGGATGATTGTCATGTGTACGACACCTGCCAAGCGTAAATCAAACATAAAATATGGAAATTTAATAGACTTAATTGGAAAATGAAGGACACGAACTATACCCCATTACCAAAGAAAGACACTAAGTTTGAGGGCTTTCAATTTATGACAACAACTTTAAAATTTTGGCAACTTTAGGACAAATTGAGTTTGACTTGCCCAAGTCAGGCTAATTGACACCCATACCTTAATTTTGAGCCCGAATTGCCCAAATTTTAGTCTAATTGCTTACGTCACATAAAATAAGTCTAAAACTTATTTTAAAACTTTACAAGTAGATCTAAAAATTATAAAACCAATTTACAAATTAACAAGTTGAGTCTAAATATATGAAAATAAATTTGATAATTATTTTAGGTATACAAATTAACAATTAAAATGTAAATATTAGAAAATAAATCTATAAAATATGAAAAATAAAATTATAAAAAATATTGAATAACCCAAAAAATAACTAAATGAAGTTTGAAAATGTTAAATAGGATTTAAAACATTATTTAATATATCCCGAAATTACAGAATAAATAATTAAAATATTTGAATAAATCCAAATAAATATTATTTATTAAATCTAATATTTATTTAAAAATTTAAATATTAATTAAAATAATATAAATTTACAAATTAAAATTTGAAAATACTTCAAGAAATCTGAAAATTATAATTGAATCAAAAAAATTATATTATTACATATAAAAAATATAAAGTTTTTATTTCTTTAAGTATTTTCAAATATTGGTTTATAATTTAAAATTACTTTATTAATGTTTACATTTTTAAAAAGAATTTAGATTTATTAAAAATATATTTTGATTTTATATTTATAGTTCTTGGGTTTATTCAAATAATTTCATGATTTATTCGGTATTTTTTGACATATTAAATAACGTTTTAAATCTTATTTCACGCTTTTAGGCTTTATTTATTAATTTGAAGACTTATTAAATAAATTTTAAAATTCAAGTTCGGTATTTTCCAATTTTATTTTTGTATATTTATATTTTAATTGTTAAATTATAACTACTTAAAATAATTATCACATTTATTTTTATATATTTATACTCAACTTGTTAATTTGTAAATTTTTAAATTGGTTATAAGATTTTCAGATTTTGTTTTGTAAATTTTGAAAATAATTTTAGGCTGATTTTATTCGACATAAGCAATTAATTTTCCACATAAGTAGGTAGCCTAAATTTGGACGGCTCAACATTGAAGATGTCATGGGATATGATAACTCCAGATATACGAAGTAATGTTACAACAGTAGAGCTATTGAAAGAAATAGTCGATAATATGGAAAAACTATTCAAAATCTATTTTATCAGTACAAACTATTTTAAGGGAATGGAAGAGGAAAAATAGATATAAATAATCCCTCTATTGCCTCGAGTTAAATGACATTCGTCATATTGACGAATACATTGAGTTATTCGTCGAGTATAGATGGAAACATGAGGTGGACAATGATAAAGAAGTTTTAGAATTATTCTTTGTGAAAATGCCTAATATCCTTGGAGAGAAATGCTAATCAGCGAATACAAGGCTGTTATGTTGCGAGGAATGTCATTTAGTAAGGCCAAGCAATCACAATAGTGCCATCAAACAACATTACATCAGAATTACAATAGATTGCGAGGAATAAATAAAATGATTTTGTTATGTTGCGACGTTTAGATGACATCCGAACAATTATTGGAAGTCAACTTTTGAGGCACAAAAGAAAGAAGCAGAGAATCCATCCATATAGTCGTGGAAGTAGTTGTAAAATAGTAGGTCTTCATGGAGACTTAGGAGATTCTGGTCAAAACAAAATGTCCGAAGTTACAAATTATGGCAAAGATCAATACCTAGCAGAAATAGAGCCTTATATTTAGGCTCTAATCAAAGTATTAGTTAGTTATTTTATCAATATATATTATTTATTCGCCAAACAGCATGTAAATCTTCTAATCATCATTTGCTGTTATATATATTTACATATAGGAGCATCATAAAAAAACTTACGTGCATCAACATGCAAATAATCCTTTTGTCGATTATTCAAACAAGAAAATTAATTATTAAATGCATAATTAATGGCTCGTAAATATTAATTTAATTTCTTGCTGCCTTCCTCAAAATCAAGACGAGGGCGCTGGCAGTGGTGTGGGTCTGGTCATGGAACTTAGACCATCTCCAACCCATTGCACCAAATTTGGTGTTTTGGTGTAATTTTTTGAAAACCATCTCCAACCCATAACACCAAATCTTACACCAAATAAATATTTTATTCTTTCATTTTCATTTTCTAGTAACCAAATTTATTTATTTATACAATTATTTCATTTAATTATAGTTTATTATTGTTAATGTAATTAACTAAAAACTTATATTTAATTAATATTACATTAATTAATTATATTAAAAAATTAAATATTAAAATTAATGTTAGTATCTATTTTAATTTAATTATAATTATTTGTTATTTATTATTATTTATATCAAATGTTAATTAATTATTAAAACCAAGTTATATAAATTAATTATATTGAAAATTAGGATACAATTGAAATTTAAATTTGAAGTAGAAGAGAATTGGAGGGCACTTATGAGATATTGCATTACACAAAATTTGGTGTAAAAGAATAGTGTTACACCAAATTTGGTGTAATACTATTCACTCCACCAAATTTGGTGTAAGGTTTAGAGTTGGGTTGGAGGGAGTTTTTTGCATATTTGGTATGATAGTGTAGGATTTGAAGTTGGGTTGGAGATGGCCTAAAACCTCCGCAATTAAGAGTTGGCACATCACTTTCTCGTCAGCCGAGTAGCCGTGGTGTGTGGTTGTGCAGAACGGGCTCACGGTGGCATTTATGTTGACAACTGGGGTGACAGTGGCGGTAGCAGTGGAGAGGAAGAGAAACGTGGGACAAGATTACAAGAAACACCAATGAAGAAAAAGTACAACTATTATTGCCCGCCGTCGCTGTGGAACCCATTTTCTTTTCTTTATATATTGTACAATTAGGAGTAGGTCTCTTGTAGGACCGTCTTACGGATCCTATTCTGTAAGACGGATCCTAAAGCCCAACAAGCACCCGCGCTGCAGCCCCAGCCCAACCCTGCGCCCGCGTTGCAGCTCCAGCCCAACTCTTATTTAAGGTGTCTACCACTACACCACTAGTGTTTATTGTGCAATTTCTATATAAAATGTATATAAACTCATTCCTAAATACGCCGGTAATTAAAAAAAATATAAAAACGCTTCTAAATACAAAGGCTAAAAATCGAACCCAAATCTTAAAAAAAACATGATACATTATCTTAATAAATGGATACTTATAAAAGTGTTACTTTAACTACATCATATTTATTTTTTATTTTTCCTCTTTTTTGTTCCTAGTCTGTATTAAGAAATCTGATATTTTACTTCAACAAACAGATACCTTTACTTATAAAAGTGTTACTTTAACTATATCATATTTATTTTTTATTTTTCCTTCTTTACTTCATTTTTAATTTGTGACTATATTAAAAAACATGATACTTTATCTCATAAAATGATACTTTAACGTATAAAAGTGTTACTTTAACTCTGTTATATATATATATATATATATATTGTAATATATTCATAATTTGTGAATATATTAAAAAATATGTTACTTTATCTCAAAAAAACAAATATTTTTGTTTATAAAAGTATTACTTTAACTCTATCATATTATTATTCATCTTTCTTTATATTTATTATTAAAAAAATATAATACTTTATTTAAGAAAAATAGATATTTTTACTCTTGAAACATGATATTTTGTCTCAAACAATATATATTTTTACTCATAAATGTGTTACTTTAACTCTGATACATTTATTTGTCCTTCAATGTAATGTAATCATAATTTGTGGCTATTTTAAAAAATATGATACTTTATCTAAAATAACCGATACTTTTTCTCATAAAACTGATACTTTAACTGAGGAAGAAAAACATAAAAAAAAAAAAAAAAAACAAAAAAGGCAGCAGCTGTTGTTGACCCGCGGACTTGGTCAACAGGATTCGTGGATCCGCGGGTCAAAATAGGATCCGTCTTACGAATTGAGACCCGTAAGATGGTCATATATAAGTTTTTGCCTACAATTAGTTAGCTAGGCACGTATATATATATATATATATATATATATATATATATATGATATGGATCAAATAGATCCTCCCATTTGGGGTGAGTCCATAGGACCCAATCCTAACCATAGATTAATATTTTTGGGTGGTCCAGATTTTTAGGGGGATTTATATTTATTTTTTTGTTTCAGCAACTAAAAAGGGTATGGTGGTCATTTTATAATATAGAATCAGCTTATTGAGATTTGATAAGATCTCAATCACGTTCAACTGCTTCCCCCTTTCACGCACGCACGGTTTCGCTTATTGAGTAACCCATATCTCTCATATTCACTTTTTTATCTCCAGCGTAGATTCTCATTTGTTAACGACTTATGTAATATAATCATATTTGCATGTGTAGTATAACCATATTGCATGTGTAATTTAATCATATATGTATTGCATATGTAGTGTATATTTGTTGCTTATGTAGTATAGAGTTGTTGCTTATTACTTGCTTATGTAGTTAATGTATTTGTGTTGCATATGTAGTGTATATTTGTTGCTTGTGTAGTATGAGTTTGTTGCTTATGACTTGCTTATGTAGTTAATGTATTTGTGGTGCATTTGTAGTGTATATTCATTGCTTATGTAGTGTAGACTTGTTGCTTATGTAATATGGGTTTGTTGCTCATGACTTACTTATGTAGTTAATGTAATTATGGTGCATACGTTGTGTATATTCGTTGCTTATGTAGTATAAGCTTGTTGCTTATGTAATATGAGGTTGTTGCTTATGACTTGCTTATGTAGTTAATATATATGTAGTGCATACGTAGTGTATATTCGTTGCTTATGTAGTATAGACTTGTTGCTTATGTAGTATGAATTTGTTGCTCATGACTTGTTTATGTAGTTAATATATCTAAAAGCATCATGACACATCTATACAAGCAACAAATTACATCTTCATAAGCAACCTTTGAACTGTAGTCGAGTTCTAGCAACTATGGTGAATTTTCTGCAACTTTTTTCAGCCTCTGGTAATGCATTGAAGAAGAAAGATGAATGATTTCTCATGACTTGTTTATGTACGCTGAAGAAGAAGCAGTAGGATTGTTATGTGATTATGTTTTGAGATTTGGAAGGATTGCGTGAATCCCATGAATACCGTGAATCCCATTAATATTGATTTGAGATGATGACTAATTTACCCCTGTGTTTAATTAACAAGCTTGTAATTTGTAATTTTGCCTCTTAAATCGCAGCCCTTGGAAAAATTAGATATATGGCTAGGATTGATCCCTATGGACTTACCCTATGAGGTGGTCTTATATAACCCTCTCCCTATATATATATATATATTCATATATATTGTTAATTAATGAATTGTTGAAATAAATAGCTCTTCTCATTTCCTTGGTCTTTGGTCCAAATTTACTTGAAAGCACCTCCATTCATTTATTGACCCTTGACTGAAACCCTTAAAAACGTTTACCTATCTATTTTTAGTACTATGGGTGGAAGGGGGCAAAATTGTTTTTTTAGTCCTCTAAGTGGACATATTTAGAGATTTGGTCCTATTTTTTTTTGGACTTTGAATTTAGTCCTTTAAGTGGACAAAATTCAGATTTTTGGTCCTGTTACCTGCTACAACAGGTCAAAGTGACCTGTTAAGCTTATTTAGGATATCTTTTTTCAAAAAATTAATAATTCAATTATAATGGATGATATGGATGCTTATTTAGCAATACACTTGGCAAAAATGGAAGAAAAATAAGAACAAATCCAACTTGGTATTATAATTAAATAAAAATTTATATTAAATAAAAATAATATAATTATATAATATACTTAAATTAACTCTTAAATTTAAAAAACTTAAATAATGCAATAAAATTCAAAATATTTTAATAAGATTAATATAGTTGAAATTCGATAATAAAAAATAGATTTTACATCATTACATTAAACTACTACTTTTTTTAAAAAAATAATTTATAAATATTTAGTAAATTTTTTAAAAGTTAGTTGTATCACAAAATGTAAAATATTTAGTACTCATTGCACAAATATAACAAAAATATATTTGTGCAAAAATGCACTAATTATTTTTACAATGATTACTGAATACTTTACATTTTGTACGAAAATTATTTATAAACATTTTACATGTTGATTTTATTTAGTCCGAAAGTTATTTATAAATATGAGTTTTTTAATTTATTTATTTTGTTACAAAAATAAGAAGTAATTTAAACTAATGATGTAAAATCTATTTTTTTTATTATTGAATTTCAAATGTATGAATTTCATTGCATTTTTTTATGTTTTTTAAGTTTATGAGATGATTTAAATATATTATATAATTTTATTTTTTTATTTTATTTGAATTTTAATTTATTTATAATACCAAGTTGGATTTGTTCTTATTTTTCCCTCCATTTTTGCCAAGTATATATATTCCCAAATAAGCATCAATATCATCCATTATAATTGAATTATTATTTTTTTTGAAAAAAGATATTCCAAATAAGTCTAATAGGTCACTTTGACCTGTTGTAGCAGGTAACAGGACCAAAATTCTGAATTTTGTCCACTTAAAGGACTAAATTCAAAGTCCAAAAAAAAAATAGGACCAAATTTCTAAGTATGTCCACTTAGAGGACTAAAAAATTTTTTGTCGGTGGAAGGGATTAATCTTGTTCTCTTCTTAATAAGTATTTTAGTACTAAAATATCAGATTTAACACAATTCATAAGAGTTACATGACTAAAATTGTAATTAGACCATGTTATAATTTGGAAAGACTACTTTACCCTTTTATAATCGCAAGCCATTAAAAACAAATGGATCGACAGATTTATCACAAAACTTACGACCGATATTGGGAAAAGAAAACCAAATTTAGAGTTACTTGCAAAACTTGTACCACAAGAATTTCCGTATTGCACATTTGGTCCATATGTTGCAAATATAGTCCCAAAAGATTCATTTTATTCCAAAAATAGTCCATAAAATTCATTTTGTTGCAAAAATAGTCCCAAAACCTTAATTTTGCAATTAATTTGGTCACATAATTCTTAATCTTTGTAGTTTTGGTCCCAAATATCCCATTTCTACATATATGCTCAATTGGACTAGATTTATTAAGAAATTTAAGAATAATTTATTATATTTATGTAATTAACTTTTGGTGAGAAAAATTCATCTCCAAGAAAATGTATCTCGTCAAGAGCTCATATGTGTTAATTGGATGCATAATGTTTTTGGTAATTGACATCATAAATATAATTTGTTAGATAGAATATATATATGCCTTTTGCAACAAAATTTTAAGCTTATGCCTAATTTTATATTTGTTGGTATGCTCATTGTGCCCTGAAGCTTTCTAAATGCCTTTGTAATATAATTTGATGTTTCTGCCTAATCTTTATTTTTTGGATGCTTTTATGTTTATTGTTACAGTAATGTTGTTTGAAGTATAAGATTGTATAATTGTTATATATATGTTGTACTAATTATAAGTCATTTCATGTCGCAAGAAGCAATATATATTTACTTTAACAGAAGAATTTACTAATAATTCATACTTTAAAATGTATAGAAGATCATCCACATTGTAAGTTGATTCAAATATCTTTTAAAATCCTTAAAAACTAATAGTTTTTCTTTTCACAATTTCATAATTCAAGATATACTTGTGACACTTAAAAAACGTTTTAAATTTTTTATTCTACAGTTAAATATATATATATATATATATATATATCGACAAGGAAATCATGATAAGATTAAGAGAAAATATGACAATGTAAATAATATTCCGAAGTAAGAGTATATTGATAGGGCAAAGAAGCACCGAAAGAGAACTAGTCCACATGTTGCGTGTCTTTGTAAAGATCAAATTGCATGTGACTCAAAACTCAAAAGGTTAGTAATACAAAAAATTGTCTTATTTCAAACATGATAAATCAAGCTTTCTAATTTTTTTAATTTAGATTACTGGATATTTGTTTCTTCAAGCTTGATAATTGGTTGGCAAAACTTTGGGGATACATGAGTTAAAAAAAGGCACAATTGCATACATTGCGATGCTATCAGGTTTGAGTGTAAGCCTCCGACATTTTATTGTGATAATGGAAACAATAAATTTGCTCCTATTGAGATTCTCGATGAATTGTACGAGTTGTTTACTTCTCAATTAGAAGACGCCATCAACTTCCGAACAAATATTCTTCCATTTAACTGCATATTTTTCTTTTACCTTATTTGGAGTAAAATTACTAAACAGTTCGCATATACAAGGCGAAGCATTTATGCTTTTCGAGCGCAAGGAATGGTGTATAATGATCTTCTGGTTTAGTACCCAATGATCCTGGTTATTTTCAATTCTATTTTGTAGAAACAAAAAATGTAGTCTCATATAGATTGAAAGAGACGTCAAAATAAAACTCAACCTTGAACCCCTACCCCACCAAAAGAGAAGAATAAAACAAAAAGGAACATTTGGGTATATATATAAACGTTTGCTACCTTTTCACCCACTGATCAGAAAGCCACAATTTGATGCCCCTCTGGACCTGCCTCACTTTTGAATGTAATTCCCCGGGCAATGAATCCTCCTGTGTTATTTGCTGCAAAGTATGACATAAAAGTAAATAAATATGTATAGAGCAAGTCTCTTGTGAGATGGTCTCACGGATCTAAATCAAAACTGGCCGGACGCTCTCATCACCACCGTTTGCGATCTCGAGTCCAGGGATGGAACCAGATGAAAATAAATTTAAAAATAATAATGAACCATGAAAAAACAAAAATATACCCTAAAAACATGAACCATGAAGAATAAACCCGAAAAAAAAATAAACCCAAAAAATAAAAAATAAACCTTAAAAAAAACTAAAAATCCTAAAAACTCAAAATCAATTAAAAATAAACCCAAGAAACAAAATAAACCCTAAAAAATAAATATAAACCCTAAGAAAAATAAAATCTGAAAAAAAAAACCTTTAAAACTTTGTGTAAGGGCTCCGTCTCACGGATCTAAATCCGTGATACCGTCTCACGCAAGTTTTTGCCATATGTATATGATACTTAATGTATTCATTGTGAACTATTCAACTTAGATTAATATTTTATATAATTAATTATTAACGAACGTGGATGTAGCCATTGTTTTCCATCTCCACAAATGAAGGTATCGAGATTCTTCGTGGGAATTATGACTTGCTCCTCATAAACACCAGTCTTCACATAAATAATGAATTAATCTTGATCCCTTGGTGATTTGCGGGGTATGCCGCAACCGCGTCCCATTCACCATCCCATTCTCGATGATTGATTTGTACTTAGGTTTGACTATTAGATCCCGACAGTAATCCTCAAGGGAATAAAAAATTGCAAGTTTTTCCTGGACTATGCTTGCTCGCTGTCCTCGATGGTATCATGATCACCTACTAGGGAAATGGAGGCCTGCATCATATCCACAACATATATAGTCCACGAAGAACTTGCAATCTTTTATTCCCTTGAGGAATACTGTCGGGGATCCAACAGTCAAACCGAGTACAAATCGATCATCAGTATGGGGTCTGTGACGTTGTTCATCTTAATCTTGGTCGTGGCCTCTATTGCTTTCAGGCCTGACAAAGCCAGAATCCAAGGGGAGAAGAAAAATATTTTGAATAATATAATTAGTTATTGTTGTGGGAACTCAATATTAATTAGCTTCTTAAATATAGAATCTCAAAAGCTCAAATAAACGGAAAACCGTCATTTCAGTAAATGATTTACTATTTATTACACAAGCCATGTTTTGTGATAAATGAATGATCATGGATATGTACAAGATGAATGGTTGGCCCCTAAAATCGAGAGAAAACAAAATCTCACCAATACATCCTTTTGTTTTTCTTTTCCTTTTTTAATTTCATGTATATCATGTAAATTAAAAAAAATGAATTTGGACATATTCAATTAGTTTCAAAATGAGAATTAGTAACCTTAACCAATTTGCGGATTAATTTTTTGGCCAATGGTTTAAACTTCAACGGCATATACATATTTTCATGCAGAAATTTCCTCTGCTCCACAACCCATATATTTTTCTAGAAAAAAAAAGATAAGTAAATATCCCCACAATCATCATATATATATATATGTTGTAGCTACAATTTTTCCAATCTTTTGCGACAACTCCTTTTTACATTTCGTCACTATTGGATGTTAGCAACAATTTTTGTGACAATTCGTGGACCAAGTTATTAGAGACGACAAAAAATAATTATTAGAGACGACAAAATCCATTTTTCTTGTAGTTTATACATAGGTGCATGTGGGTATCTTAGGTTGAACAGAACTTTTAAATTATTGACTTGTTAAGGGAAATGTAAAATGTTTATCTCAAGCTTGACATTTCAAATATGAGTTTTTATCAATACATAAATTAAAAGTTGTATAATCGGGTTTTAGTGTTGAGAAAAATGAGAATTGAAGAAAAGACGGACAAACAAGCGCTCGTCCATATATATATATAGCAGTTTGCTCTGCCAGAATTGCACTATTTGTGTTGCATGTATATGGTTAACACATTTATTTTGATACATAAATAGCACTATGAATATTGTATTAGTACTTAATTAAATATGCAATTCAAGAAATATTAAATTTTGACATATGTATCAAATTATTTCATATTAAATTAATTTTTTTGTTTATGTTTTTATTAAAATATAATTTATACTTATTTAGACACTTTTCATTCTTGATTCTTGTTTATACTCATATATTTCATCATGTAAAACTTAAGATATTTTATACTTGAACTTTGTAATAATTAATTTGTGTGTGCCTGATCTTTATTAGGCTTAATTTTATAGATAGGATATTGATTTTAAACGATGATTATTATACTTCTGGTTTTTGTTGAACTTTGGTTTGGTTTCAAAGTTGCATGAAAATCTATTTATGCTATCTTATAATAATAATAATTCAATTAATATTTCAAAGAATGAACGTGATATTTATAGTGCAAAGTGGAAAAACGCACTATAGTTAAAAACAAATTAAAAAACAACATCTCAACCATATGGAAAAAGGTATCTCAAGATGATATAAACATATTTTTGCCATCTAAGGTTAGAACATATTTAAGAAGAAACGATAAACAGACTTGCAAATGATGGTCCTTTGAGAGAGCTAAAAGTAAGGACTCTTCCTATTTGCAAATCATGTCTAGAACGGAAAATAACTAGAGACATTTCTCTGCGAAAGACAATAGAGCCAACGAACCATTAGAGCTTGTACAAAGTGATGTTTGTGGTCTCATGAACACATAAACGCTAGATATATGGCTTTGAGTACTTCGTTATTTTTATTGATGATTAATCAAGTTATGGATATGTTTATCTCATTCATAGGAAATTGAAGACCTTTTGAAAGTTTAAGGAATTTTACGCGGAAGCTGAAAAGCAGATAGACAAATATTTGAAGCGTGTTCAATCTAATCGAGGGAACGAGTATGTCAATACTGAGTTCAAAATTTATTTGCTAGAGCATGGTGTTGCTAAAGGAGAAACTGAACTTTGCTTGATATGATTAGGTCAATAATGAGCAACACAACACTGTCTGGTTCGTTTTGCAGGTATACATTGCAAACGGCGGTTTGCATTTTAAATGTATTTCCAAGACAATTCAAAAAACACCAGTAGAGACGTTGTTAAATGGGGTAGCACACTTTTTATTTGTACTAATTGAAAAAACAATCTTCAATAAAAATATTCTGGCAATTGAATTAATTTTTCAAACCAATTCAAGTTGTTTCGAAGGCTTAATAATTGTCAATATACTAGTCTAAAATTGACAAGTTTCCTTTGGCCAGTCAGATTTTGTGTTTTCTTCTTTTATGTTTTGGTGGTTAAGTTTATATAATTGTTCAAATTCCTTCTTTATTCCTTTAGTCCAATCCAAGGATATCATGAGGTGAAAACATCGTAGAAAAATTATTTGGGTGCCTACACACTGTAGGATGATTGAACTGAAAGATCGTGGTGTCAGCGAGATTAAAAGATCTGTAGGAATAACATTGAACAAGCAAAGAATAAAAAATCATCGAAAAATATAATTTTCTTACTGATATTCCATTAGTTAGACTAAATGCAATATACATGATCAAAGTTGGATCTTATTTGACCAAGATTCAATCTGAAACTCGAATAATTTTGAACATGTCTTAACCAAGAGCGGGTTCATCAGATTCAGACAGGATGATTAGTATCTTTAATTAGATTCAAATTGTGGTTGTCAACTCATTGGATTGGATATATATAAATGGAGACACATTGGAGTAATGCTATCAGAGTTCATTAAATTCAAGCTTTTTGAGTTGGCAGTCTAAGTGCGTTAATTCATTTGGAAGTATAAAATTTATAAATGATGTACACTATAACTATAAATATTATTTTATATAGTGACTACGAGATTTGAATGGAATCTTATATTCTAAAATCGTATTTTGTCTCATATTTTATAGCATGAATGATTGTCATGTGTACGACACCTACCAAGCGTAAATCAAACATAAAATGTGGAAATTTAGTAGACTTAATTGCAAAATGAAGGATACTAACTATACCCCAGTACCAAAGAAAGACACTAAGTTTGAGGGTTTTCAATTTATGACAACAACTTTAAAATTTTGGCAACTTTAGGACAAATTGAGTTTGACTTGCCCAAGTCAGGCTAATTGACACCCAAACCTCAATTTTGAGCCCGAATTGCCCAAATTTTAGTGTAATTGCTTACGTCACATAAAATAAGTCTAAAACTTATTTTAAAAACTTTACAAGTAAATCTAAAAATTATAAAACCAATTTACAAATTAACAAGTTGAGTCTAAATATATGAAAATAAATTTGATAATTATTTAAGTATACAAATTAACAATTAAAATGTAAATATTAGAAAATAAATCTATAAAATATGAAAAATAAAATTATAAAAAATATTGAATAACCCAAAAAATAACTAAATAAAGTTTGAAAATGTGAAATAGGATTTAAAACATTATTTAATATATGCCAAAATTACAGAATAAATAATGAAAATATTTGAATAAATCCAAATAAATATTATTTATTAAATCTAATATTTTTTTAAAAATTTAAATATTAATTAAAATAATATAAAATTACAAATTAAAATTTGAAAATACTTAAAGACATCTGAAAATTATAATTGAATCAAAAAAAATTATATTATTACATATAAAAAATATAAAGTTTTTATTTCTTTAAGTAATTTTCAAATATTAGTTTGTAATTTAAAATTACTTTAATAATGTTTACATTTTTAAACAAATTTTAGATTTATTAAAAAAATATTTAGATTTTATATTGATAGTTCTTGGGTTTATTCAAATAATTTCATGATTTATTCGGTATTTTTTGACATATTAAATAGCGTTTTAAATCTTATTTCACGCTTTTAAACTTTATTTATTAATTTGAAGACTTATTAAATAATTTTTAAAATTCAAGTTTTGTATTTCCCAATTTTATTTTTGTATATTTATATTTTAATTGTTAAATTATAACTACTTAAAATAATTATCATATTTATTTTTATATATTTAGACTCGTTAATTTGTAAATTTTCAAATTGGTTATAAGATTTTCAGATTTTTTTTTTTGTAAATTTTGAAAATAATTTTAGGCTGATTTTATTCGACATAAGCAATTAATTTTCCACATAAGTAGTAGGTAGCCTAAATTTGGACGGCTCAACATTGAAGATGTCATGGGATATGACAACTCCAGATATACGAAGTAATGTGAAGCCCTCGAATTTTTATTCGAACATGTACTTGTATCACGTATCGTCTTTGTACTATTTGACAATTCTACCGCGTCGCTTTGACGGGTAAATATTAATGATAAATATATTTTGCATTTAATTCTTTTAATTTCTATTTGTGATCATAATCATTTATTAATTTTAATTCGCATTTATGATCACTTGGTTGATCATCATTATTATTATTGGTGTATTATTAGTCACCTTAGAATTTTAAGAGACTAATTATTTTAGGGATTATAATTTATAGAATTAAGAATTCGATTTAGATTAAGTGATCATGAGACTTATAAGTGATCAAGGACATCACTAATTATTTTGGAGATTGATATTTATTCATCTATTATCATCAATTTTGGAAAAAAAAATATATGGAATTACCAAAATACCCTTAGGGGGACGGCATTGGTGTAATTTTTGGTGTAGAAATATCTCTCAACTCTTGTACATGTACACCTTGTGTATTCCTCTTGTGTATTTATACACCATTAATTCAAACCTACATCTTAAATTAATCCCACCATTTCAATCATCCAATTGGTCAAACAAGACCAAATTAAAAATTTCCCTAAGCTTAGCATTTTGGCCCATTGTCCCTAATAAAGATACCTAAATATTACTTTCTTCCCCAATTCCCTCAATTATTACTCTAACTTATCATTTAATCAAAACAAAACAAAATTTTTATTCTTCCCATTTCATTTCACCAACACCAAATTTCTCCTAAGTCTTGAAATTCCTCTTACCTCTCTCTAAAAATCCTCCTACATCTCTCTACCTATACTTCATCTTCTTCACTAACACTTAACCAAAACTTCAAGAATTCATCTCCCATTTTCTTCAAAAATTCGAACCATATACACTACACAAGGTAAGAAATTTTCTTCTTCAATCTATTCTTATACCTTCTAGCTCACCTCTTTCACCTTCTAATTTAAGTTTGATTTTTTGAATTTGAGAAGACCTTTGAAGAAGTTAAGAGACTAGTCATCTTGAAGAAAAATTGTGAAGAAGTTGGACTATAAGGTAAGAAATGGAATTTTTAGTACACTTTCTTCTTCTCTTTCTATTTTCCAAATTTTTACACTCCATTTTCATTTTTGGAGTTTTAGGGGCTGACCTTGGTGGTTGACATTAAGGGTGACCAAAACCTTATACTTGGAAGCCATTACTAGTCACATTTTACTCACTACACAAAGTAAGTGTAGTATTTCCAATTTTCTCACTATCTTCTTCTTTTCCTAAATTTTTAACCACATTCTTATAACTCCTATATTTTTTTGATATTCCTTGACTTAGGGGCTGACCTAAGTCATTCCTTCACCGAGAGATTTATCCCATTTTCACCAACAAACCGATCTTTAAGGTGGGTGGAAAAATTCTTTCAACTTCTAGGTGTTTTAAATTGGAAATATGCATGTAGTATTTTGTTATTGAGCACTTGAGATATATATTATGTATTGCATGCTATTTTCTTGTATCAAGTTGGAAAAATTCTCAAGTGTTGCTCAAAAATTCGATTTACCAAAAATTAAGACATACATGCACACTTTATTGTCAAATTTGATAAATTCTTGTATGAGATGGATATGTATGTTTATGACTCTTGAAATCTATGTTTTGAATGACCTATAACCTGGACAAGTCGAGCATAATTGATTAAATTTCGATTTTTGGACTTAAAATGCAAAAATGGAAAGTTGGTGGACTTAAGTGAAAGAAAATAAAACTTAAGGGACCTCTCTGTAATTTTCGATTTTTGGGACTGTACTCAGGTTCAAAAATGATGTTTTGACATTTTAATAAAGTTTTAAGAGTTTTTAGATAATTAAAATCAACCTTTAGAAGCCCAAGGACTAGATTGTAAAATTTGAGAAGTTTAAGGGCTATTTTGCAAATTTCGAAACTGTACCAGACCCTAATTTTAAAATTTGAAATTTTAACTCTTAAGGGACTGGAAATAACATATTTTAAGTGTATTCCAAAATCCAAGTGTTTAGAGCTTGGAAAGTAATTTTATAAAACTTGAGGGACCAAATTGTAAAAGATTAAACTTGAGGACCCAAATGAAATTTCCAGGACTTATACAGCCCATGTACCTGGAAATACTAATTTACCTATAACATAATTATATTTTGGACCCAAGGTTCAAATTTCATAACAATTGGACCCCCTAAAAGCCTTAAAGGCAATTATTTCAAAATGGGACAAAAATGAGATTTTCAAAAGTTAAGGGACCTATACTTATGACGTTTTAAAACTGCTTTTGTCCCAATATCCCACTAACCTTAGTGACATTTTCCAACTGGAATCACATTAGAAGCCCTTCCGGTTTGTGAGTTCCGATTATTTTAAACTTAGGGCCCGAAATGACAATTTTAACAATTTTGGGGCCAATGTGAGAATTTTATAAAAACTCGACCTCAAAACTTTAAAAACCTGAATCTCTGAACAATTTAGAGAATTTAGGAACTGACCTCATAATTTTTCAAGGTCGGGACATTTATTTATTTAACTTTTAACCCCAAAAGTATTGGTTTTGACAAAACGGGGCTAATTGTAAATTTTATTTTTTTTTATAAAGACCTAACTCAAATTATTTTCTTTTAAAGAAACAGCCCTGGACTCTCTTACTTTAATATTTAATTAAAATATTTTATTTTCTTAAAAATCCATTGACTTATCGAATCGTCTTGACCGATTAATACCCGATCATGCGGGCGATTTCCTTGTCTCGCGATTTCGAATTTATAACGGGACTTATGTTCCTCCTAATCCTTAAGATATCGAAGACTACTTATCCTCCCGATAATTATCTTCATCCCAATAACTCCACCAACGCCATAACTATCTTGTGCAAATTTTTGAGAACTTTTCATGAATAACGTTTCCCAAATCAATAATACTTTCATTGCTTTGCTGGTTGACTACATGAACTTGTGTTTACTTTCTGCTTGAGTCAACTTGGTGTGTCGAGCTCACGTCGGAATGGATACGTCGGGATGGAACCGGGCAGCTGGCTCGCTATTCCACTCTTCCTACCCCATCGCCCTAATCCCGCAATCGAGGGACGGAGTTTGTCCAAGGGGCGGGTCGTAGTACTTGAGGTATAATCATGATTATGACAAATCCGAGCCTTGCTAGCTCCACTGTGGATTTTGTCTTTGCCTGGAGCGATAAGGTGACCAGTCTTGACCATCTTGCTCGGGGAGTTACAAGGAAGAACGAAGGAATCGCTGTCCATCCACACGATTCCGGAGTTAATCGACCCGTTTGGTTGGCGCTACAAATCCGTGCACGCAACCGCTACTTGTATTGCATTGGTTGGCGCTACAAACCGTGCACGCAACCGCTACTTGTATTGCATAGGTTGGCGCTACAAATCCGTGACGCAACCGCTACTTGTCTTGCATAGGATTGGCGTTACAAAAAACCGCATTTAATCCTCCTTTGCTTGCGACCATAGTGCCGCTTGACCAATCGTTTTCTTAATCGTATAAGTATATTAATTAAATATATTTATCACGACGCTTGTGGATCGTGTGTGAAATCATGCATCATCTCTCATGCGTTTTCATACAACTAAATTTCTCGCATTAACTATTTATATCGCCACACTTACACACGATCACCCCATCCACGAGATTTATCTCTCATTCCCTCCTGTTTCCTAACCTTTAGATGAAGAGTTCGGCTGAAGACATCGAACTCTACCGCATTGAATCTCTATCGGCGATGTGGAGCGATATTTCCTTTTACTTTTTTGTTGTTGTTGGACTCCTTCATTTTATTTCTGTTTGGACTGTAAGTTAATTAAGATAATCTTTTGGGTTGTATTCGGATACTACCAGACCTTAAGATATAATTTGTACTTGTGGTTGTTATAATTCCGCTGCATTAGACTCTATTTCACTTGGTGTTTTGTATCTTTGGTTTCGACTGTTGATTTACCTCTGTTTAAGTGATTGATCGTTGTCGCGTCACGTTTGGGGCGTGACAGTTATGGTATCAGAGCTCGGCTAGTAAGATGGAAACTTACACCGAGCTGACCCAGGATAGGACCCTCGGACTGTGTTGGGTAGTACCGACTTGACTAATTAAGTTGTGAAATCGATTTCAATAATGGCATAGAACCGTATTATTGATGTTTATGTTAAGTCAGAATTTATACTTGGAGAATACATAGTCATACTTGATTTGACTTAGTTGACTCCTGACTGACTTTCCTTAGTCATTCTTTCTTGTTCTTCCTTATCTTTTCCTTACATTCGTCTAATCCGCTTTAGTTTTGTTTAACCAGGATAGGTTCCTCTGACCTTGGATTAGGTACCACTACTAGTTGACCTAAGTTGAATTTTGGAGGAATATTTGAACTCTTTTGGGCTATTATAGTGTTAAGATATCCGGATATTCCTCTATTTGGACGTTAGGTGATTTAGAAAATCCGTGATTTAGAAGTTATAATGCCTGATATGGTGAGACTCGAAGAATATGAGGATATCTCTTAATGAGTATATGATTTGGATGTGATATATTATGGGATCTAGACACCTAATGATATTATTTTGGGAAAATGATAGTAGGGGAATCACTAAGTATAATGATCAATGATAATACCCTTGTGTTATTCATTCTCAGTATTTTCATTCTCGATTTTGCACAAGCTTAAGTAAGGAATTTGACTTGTGATTTAGGTATCACGGATAAGATACATTAAGATCGTGTATAGACTATCGCGGACTTAACAACGTGACCATCAAGAACAAATATCCCCTCCCGAGGATAGACGAACTGTTTGATCAACTTCAAGGAGCGATGGTGTACTCGAAGTTTGATTTACAACAAGGATATTATCAGTTAAAGATCCGTGAAGAGGGCGTTTCCAAAACGGCATTTCGGACCGGATATGGACACTACGAGTTTGTAGTGATGCCTTTGATCGACAAATGCACCAAAGCCGTTTATGGATCTAATGCATCGAGTCTTTCAACCTTATTTGGATCAATTCGTAGTGATATTCATTGATGACATACTCGTATACTCTAAGTCTAAAGAGGAGCATGAGCGTCATCCGAAAATTGTTTTAGAGACACTACGAGCACACAGTTGTATGCCAAATTCGGCAAGTGCGAATTTTGGCTTAGTGAAGTCGCATTCTTGGGACACATAGATCCGGCACCGGGATCGCCGTGGATCCTTCGAAGGTACGCATGACGGTGGTTGAATGGAAACAACCCGAGTCCGTATGTGAGATAAGAAGTTTCTTAGGACTAGCCGGATATTATCGAAGATTTATCCAGGATTTCTCCAAGATAGCCGGACCACTCACTCGACTAACCCGAGGAAGCAAGTCAAGTTTGAGTGGAATGACAAGTGTGAGGCTAGTTTCAAGAGTCAAGAAACGACTTACGACTTACTACTCCTCAGTCTTAGCCCTTCCAAAGGGAACAGAAAACTTTGTCGTCTACGGTGACGCATCAAAGGAAGGACTAGGAGCGACTCATGCAAGAAGGAAAGGTCATTGCTTACGCATCACGGAAACTCAAACCGTATGAAGCCAATTACCCAACGCATGACTTGGAATTGGCGGCCAATAGTGTTCGCGTTAAAGAAATGGAGACACTATCTCTACGGAGCAACATTCACGGTTTACACAGATCATAAGAGCCTAAAGTATCTATTCTCTCAGAAGGAACTCAATTTGAGGCAACGGAGATGGATGGAGTTAATAGAAGATTATCACTTTGATATTCAATACCATCCCTGAAAGCTAACGTAGTAGCCGACGCCTTGAAAGCGCAAAAAGGCGAGTATAGCTAGACTAATGATTCGAGAGTGGAGATCATTAGAAGAATTGAGCACTTGGAATCCGACAAGAACCAGTACTCGAATTTCATGTGCTAATATTTCAGTTAAACCCGATCTACTAAACGAGATCAAAGTAACACGGGGATTGACGTGCAACTTCAAAAACTAAAAGAGAAGATACTCAAAGGAGAGAGATCGGAATTCTCGATGTACGGGAAGATGGGATCATCAGTTTTCAATAGAATTTGTGTACCGAATGATGAGCAACTTAGGAACAGAATCCTCTCGAAGCACACCGTTCGAAATACACTATACATCCGGAGAAACAAGATGTATAAGGACTTGAAACAACATTATTCTTGGTGGGCAAACATGAAGAACCAAGTAGCGCGAGTTCGTTGCGAGATGCCCGACTTGTCAACAAGTAAAAAGCCGAACACCAACGACCATCCGGTTTGTTACAACCGTGAGAATTCCCAGTGGAAATGGGAACACATAACGATGGACTTCGTGACGGATCTACCAAGGACCAGGCGAGGCGATGATCTTTATATGGGTAGTCGTGAGACCGACTCACAAAATCGCACACTTCCTACCCATGAAGAAAACCGACGCTTGCGAAACTTGCGCAAATTTACATCCGAGATCATCCGATTGCATGGAGTGCCAATCGACATTGTGTCGACAGAGACCCGAGGTTTGTCTCCGATTCTGGAAATGCTTACATGAGGAATTGGGTACCTCGCTAAGTTTCAGCACAGCAGCACATCCGCAAACTGATGGCCAGTCGGAGCGAACAATTCAGACCCTGGAAGACATGTTGCGAGCCTGCACATTAGATTTCCAAGGAAGTTGGGATTCGCACTTACCATTGGCCGAGTTCGCCTATAATAACGAGATTATCGGCCACGATTAGGATGGCACCCTACGAAGCCTTGTATGGACGAAAGTGTAGATCCCCACTACACTGGGAGATTGATGACCAATGGACTCCAAAAGAGAAACGAAAGTCACCATCGATTCCAAAGGTCGACTTAGTTCAGGAGGCCATGGAGAAGGTCAAGTTGATCAAGGAACGAATCCGCACAGCTCAGAGCCGCCAAAAGAGTTACGCGGACAAGAGGAGAAAGGACTTGGAATTTGAAGCCGGAGATGAAGTATTTCTCAGACTCTTGCCACGGAAAGGATTGATCAATCCAAAGAAGGGAGGCAAACTAAGTCCGAGATATATTGGACCTTACAAGATTTTGCAGAGGATCGGGAAGTTGGCCTACCGACTCGAGTTACCGGCACAGTACGCGGGAATGCACGATGTATTCCATGTATCGAGATTGAAAAAGTACCAACCGGATCCCGAGCATATTATCACTCGTGATGCTCCTCCTCTAATGGAGAATTTATCTTACACCGGAACCAATCGTAATCATTGACCAGCAGATCGTCGCTTGCGTAACAATGAGAGATTCAATGGTTAAAGTTGTATGGCGGAACCACAACCGAGACGAAGACGCAACATGGGAGAAGGAAGAAGACATGAGGAATCAATACCCAGAACTATTCTGAAGAGAATTTGGGGACCAAATTCTTTTAAGGAGGGGAGAATGTGAAGCCCTCGAATTTTTATTCGAACATGTACTTGTATCACGTATCGTCTTTGTACTATTTGACAATTCTACCGCGTCGCTTTGACGGGTAAATATTAATGATAAATATATTTTGCATTTAATTCTTTTAATTTCTATTTGTGATCATAATCATTTATTAATTTTAATTCGCATTTATGATCACTTGGTTGATCATCATTATTATTATTGGTGTATTATTAGTCACCTTAGAATTTTAAGAGACTAATTATTTTAGGGATTATAATTTATAGAATTAAGAATTCGATTTAGATTAAGTGATCATGAGACTTATAAGTGATCAAGGACATCACTAATTATTTTGGAGATTGATATTTATTCATCTATTATCATCAATTTTGGAAAAAAAAAAATATATGGAATTACCAAAATACCCTTGGGGGACGGCATTGTGTAATTTTTGGTGTAGAAATATCTCTCAACTCTTGTACATGTACACTTGTGTATTCCTCTTGTGTATTTATACACCATTAATTCAAACCTACATCTTAAATTAATCCCACCATTTCAATCATCCAATTGGTCAAACAAGACCAAATTAAAAATTTCCCCTAAGCTTAGCATTTTGGCCCATTGTCCCTAATAAAGATACCTAAATATTACTTTCTTCCCCAATTCCCTCAATTATTACTCTAACTTATCATTTAATCAAAACAAAACAAAATTTTTATTCTTCCCATTTCATTTCACCAACACCAAATTTCTCCTAAGTCTTGAAATTCCTCTTACCTCTCTCTAAAAATCCTCCTACATCTCTCTACCTATACTTCATCTTCTTCACTAACACTTAACCAAAACTTCAAGAATTCATCTCCCATTTTCTTCAAAAATTCGAACCATATACACTACACAAGGTAAGAAATTTTCTTCTTCAATCTATTCTTATACCTTCTAGCTCACCTCTTTCACCTTCTAATTTAAGTTTGATTTTTTGAATTTGAGAAGACCTTTGAAGAAGTTAAGAGACTAGTCATCTTGAAGAAAAATTGTGAAGAAGTTGGACTATAAGGTAAGAAATGGAATTTTTAGTACACTTTCTTCTTCTCTTTCTATTTTCCAAATTTTTACACTCCATTTTCATTTTTGGAGTTTTAGGGGCTGACCTTGGTGGTTGACATTAAGGGTGACCAAAACCTTATACTTGGAAGCCATTACTAGTCACATTTTACTCACTACACAAGGTAAGTGTAGTATTTCCAATTTTCTCACTATCTTCTTCTTTTCCTAAATTTTTAACCACATTCTTATAACTCCTATATTTTTTTTGATATTCCTTGACTTAGGGGCTGACCTAAGTCATTCCTTCACCGAGAGAGATTTATCCCATTTTCACCAACAAACCGATCTTTAAGGTGGGTGGAAAAATTCTTTCAACTTCTAGGTGTTTTAAATTGGAAATATGCATGTAGTATTTTGTTATTGAGCACTTGAGATATATATTATGTATTGCATGCTATTTTCTTGTATCAAGTTGGAAAAATTCTCAAGTGTTGCTCAAAAATTCGATTTACAAAATTAAGACATACATGCACACTTTATTGTCAAATTTGATAAATTCTTGTATGAGATGGATATGTATGTTTATGACTCTTGAAATCTATGTTTTGAATGACCTATAACCTGGACAAGTCGAGCATAATTGATTAAATTTCGATTTTTGGACTTAAAATGCAAAAATGGAAAGTTGGTGGACTTAAGTGAAAGAAAATAAAACTTAAGGGACCTCTCTGTAATTTTCGATTTTTGGGACTGTACTCAGGTTCAAAAATGATGTTTTGACATTTTAATAAAGTTTTAAGAGTTTTTAGATAATTAAAATCAACCTTTAGAAGCCCAAGGACTAGATTGTAAAATTTGAGAAGTTTAAGGGCTATTTTGCAAATTTCGAAACTGTACCAGACCCTAATTTTAAAATTTGAAATTTTAACTCTTAAGGGACTGGAAATAACATATTTTAAGTGTATTACAAAAATCCAAGTGTTTAGAGCTTGGAAAGTAATTTTATAAAACTTGAGGGACCAAATTGTAAAAGATTAAACTTGAGGACCCAAATGAAATTTCCAGGACTTATACAGCCCATGTACCTGGAAATACTAATTTACCTATAACATAATTATATTTTGGACCCAAGGTTCAAATTTCATAACAATTGGACCCCTAAAAGCCTTAAAGGCAATTATTTCAAAATGGGACAAAAATGAGATTTTCAAAAGTTAAGGGACCTATACTTATGACGTTTTAAAACTGCTTTTGTCCCAATATCCCACTAACCTTAGTGACATTTTCCAACTGGAATCACATTAGAAGCCCTTCCGGTTTGTGAGTTCCGATTATTTTAAACTTAGGGCCCGAAATGACAATTTTAACAATTTTGGGGCCAATGTGAGAATTTTATAAAAACTCGACCTCAAAACTTTAAAAACCTGAATCTCTGAACAATTTAGAGAATTTAGGAACTGACCTCATAATTTTTCAAGGTCGGGACATTTATTTATTTAACTTTTAACCCCAAAAGTATTGGTTTTGACAAAACGGGGCTAATTGTAAATTTTATTTATTTTTTATAAAGACCTAACTCAAATTATTTTCTTTTAAAGAAACAGCCCTGGACTCTCTTACTTTAATATTTAATTAAAATATTTTATTTTCTTAAAAATCCATTGACTTATCGAATCGTCTTGACCGATTAATACCCGATCGCGGGGCGATTTCCTTGTCTCGCGATTTCGAATTTATAACGGGACTTATGTTCCTCCTAATCCTTAAGATATCGAAGACTACTTATCCTCCCGATAATTATCTTCATCCCAATAACTCCACCAACGCCATAACTATCTTGTGCAAATTTTTGAGAACTTTTCATGAACTGCTTCCCAAATCAATAATACTCGACTGCCTGGTTGACTACATGAACTTGTGTTTACTTCCTGCTTGAGTCAACTTGGTGTGTCGAGCTCACAAATCGAATGGATACGTCGGGGATGGAACCGGCAGCTCGGCTGCTATTCCACTCTTCCGCCCCATCGCCCTAATCCTCTGCAACGAGGGACGGAGTTTGTCGAAGGGAAGCGGGTCGTAGTACTTGAGGTATAATCATGATTATGACAAATCCGAGCCTTGCTAGCTCCACTGTGGATTTTGTCTTTGCCTACGGAGCGATAAGGTGACAGTCTTGGACCATCTTGCTCGGGAGTTACAAGGAAGAACGAAGGAATCGCTGGCATCTCGATCCACACGATTCGGAGTTAATCGGACCCGTTTGGTTGGCGCTACAAATCCGTACGCAACCGCTACTTGTATTGCATTGGTTGGCGCTACAAATCCGTACGCAACCGCTACTTGTATTGCATAGGTTGGCGCTACAAATCCGTACGCAACCGCTACTTGTCTTGCATAGGATTGGCGTTACAAAACCGTACGCAATCCTCCTGTTTGCTTGGACCATAGTGCCTGCTTGACCATGAACTGTTTTCTTAACTGTATAAGTATATTAATTAAATATATTTATCACGACGCTTGTGGACTGTGTGTGAAATCATGCATCATCTCTCATGCGTTTTCATACAACTAAATTTCTCGCATTAACTATTTATATCGCCACACTTACACACGATCACCCCATCCACTGAGATTTCTGTCTCATTCCCTCCTGTTTCCTAACCTTTAGATGAAGAGTTCGCTGAAGACATCGAACCTACCGCAGATTGAATCTCTATCAGCGATGTGGAGCGATATTTCCTTTTACTTTTTTTGTTGTTGTTGGACTCCTTCATTTTATTTCTGTTTGGACTGTAAGTTAATTAAGATAATCTTTTGGGTTGTATTCGGATACTACCAGACCTTAAGATATAATTTGTACTTGTGGTTGTTATAATTCCGCTGCATTAGACTCTATTTCACTTGGTGTTTTGTATCTTTGGTTTCGACTGTTGATTTACCTCTGTTTAAGTGATTGATCGTTGTCGCGTCACGTTTGGGGCGTGACAAGTAATGTTACAACTGTGGAGTTATTGAAATGAATAGTCGATAATATGGAAAAACTATTCAAAATCTATTTTAGCAGTACAAACTATTTTGAGGGAATGGAAGAGGAAAAACTAGATATAAATAATCCCTCTATTGCCTCGAGTTAAATGACATTCGTCATATTGACGAATACACACTACAACATAAATGATATTAGGTAATACCCCAAAATGTTACCTAATGCCCATAAAATGTTACTATAGACCATAGGTAGTACTTTTATGGTGTCAAGACTTTGCCCTAGCACTTTTATGGTCTCAAGACTTGCCCGTGCTACCTATAGTCTAAGGTATCACTTTTATTAGCTTTTAGTGACATTTTTTCTAAGTGTTACATAAGTTCTCTATTGGTAACACTTTGAAGCAACATTTCTAAAATGTTAAATATGAATCTTATGTACACTTTTTGTAACACTTTTTATATTTGTAACACTTTTAAAAAAATACTTCTACAGTGTTATATATGAATCTTATGTAACACTTTTTATTGTAGCACTTCGGAGAAATACTGTTTTTTGCCACTAAATAGATTCGAATCCACGACCTGTTATGTGTGGAAGTGACAATTTTCCATTAAGCTAAGTTGATTCTTATTACAACTATTATTTTATTTTATATATACACATACACACATATATTGTAACGCCCCAAATTCGATAAAACAAAATAATCACAAAACTCCAAATTATCAGAGTACGGCTCTGGATATTATTATTATTATTATTATTATTATTATTATTATTATTATTATTCAAACTTAGGCTCCACAAGAGTAATTATCCAAAGTATAACATTTGGAATATATAACTTGACTAAATCTAAGTCTATCGAAAAGTCCACAAAATACAGAGTAAACCCAAGTACATAAACTAAGTATATTACAAATTTTACAACGGAAGTCTTAACTTAAGGAAGAACTATTAAAACGACAAATAAGGTAAAATTGATACAATGAAAACAACTTAGTACAATTACGGTTCAAAAATACTTAGGGCAAAACCAGAGTAATTAAATCACACGATCCAGATTCTGCGTTACTCTTGTATTGGTGTCTGGAATCAATTTCGTCTCTGAAAATTTTAGGAAAACTTGGGGTGAGCTAAACGAGCTCAGTGGGTAGGGAATGAGAATGCAAGAGTTGTTAATGAAAACTTGAAACGAATCCATTGAGCTAATTACTAGTGAACAAAACAGTTTCATGCGTGCAAATGAATGCAAAATTAACAGACTAATATTTAATTGTGGCACATACAAAACAAGTACCGCTACACAAGCAATCAATTTCACGAATGAGCAACTTATCCACAAAACTAATATTGCGACGGTATTGAAACGGTTATACTAACCTGACGATTGCTAGAATCCTGCATCAAATACAATATTAGTGCAAATACGGTAAAATGAATTATGATAATTCAATCCGATTTTTACTACGGACATAAGTTGATGCCCCATTTTAAAACCCAACGGTCGGTACAATTCAACGGTAAACGCAGGACTAGTGTGAATTAAACACCACACCTAGCGTTCTCCCACACACCACAAATATAAAAAACATAAGTCAATCAAGCTAGCAGTATAATGGGGCCATACACTTGGCGGCCATACACTTGGCTCTTTCATCCCTCTAAACAAAAAAAAGGCGCCATACACTTGGCAGTCATACAATTGACACTTTCATTCCCGGAGCGATAATGGGGCCATACACTTGGCGATCATACAATTGACACTTTTATTCCCAAAACGATAACGATGGGCCATACGTTTAGCGGCAATAATGTATTTCTTGAAAGAAATCCTTTAACTTGGTTCCTTGACCCAATCATTTACAATATCCATTTTTTTTTAAATGGTCTTAATGGCTCGCAGGCCCACCTAAAACAAGCAGTATAAACAATCTATCCAAAGTCAATTAAATAGTGTAACACTTGGAATAAGCAAACACGTAGAACACTTTTGGATTTTGTAATTTCTACCATAATAAACTTACATAATTCCTTAGTAAGCTTAGGCTGAAGTTTTGTATATTATGTGTGTCAATGAGTGGTAGTTTGGGGTAGTAAAGTAGAAACAACGCATGGACAAGTAAAAGAGAATTGAGGATGTAGCACCAAGATGTCTCTATCGCACATAACTACAACGATTTTCATATTTTAAGTGGTATAGTTTAGACCAACATCTGAAGCACTTGAATCTAATTCACTTGAAAGCTAAGAAGTTGATGTATAACTTTTATGTTAGGAGCAATACTCAAATCATACAATTGAAGGATGAAAATTTGGTCCGAATGATAATGACGCGCTGAAATTTTCAGATTAGGCAGGTCTCAGTAATTTAGTCATAATATTCTCTAGAAAGTAGATATTGGGATGATTCTTAAGGCCATGGAAAGCTAAACATAGAACTACAACTCTTGTGAAGACACCAAAATGAAATTTGTACGTTACAATGGTGAAAATAACTCGAATTAGAGGAACAAGATCTTGTGCGCCGCGAATTTAACAAAGACAACGATGGCGGGTTCGACATGTCCTAGTATTTTTACCATAAGTTTGTCTAGAAAATTGATATTGAGGTGATTCAAGTTGCTATGGAAAGTTAAGGCATAGATCTACATTTCCTAAGAAGACACCAAAGACTAATTCGTAGGTTAAGAAGGTGAAGGATCGCTCGAAAGGCAAGAGGTTGCTTTTAAATGTGCAAAGAGAAAAATATCGTCGAGTTTTACATTAATTTTTTTGAAATTTCAAGCAAGAAATCTCTCTCCATTTCCTAAATAACCAACTAAATATTCCATCATCTACTCATGAACACCATCAGAGTTAAATTTGCAGCATTTCAACAGTTTAATATCTAAAATTTCTCATTGACATTCAAACAAGGACAACAACATGAGGGATTCACACATGATCACATAAGTAAACAACCAATTAACATCAATTTGTACAATTCAAGCAAGAACAAGCAAACCCATTTGAAGAATCTTTTCTTTAATAAATAAAAGAAATATTACCCACTTAAAATAATCTTCAAATATATTTTTACCCACCTTTGTAGAATCAAGATTCCGCAACAAATACACTCGAATTAGGCCTTCAATTTACTCTCCAAAGATCCCTTAGCAGCTCACGGCCAAGAAGCTCTAAACACTCACTATTCCTTTTTCCAAAAGTGACACTATTCACACCCCCAAATCCTCTAAATACACTCCCTCTTTTTAATTACTTAATTGTTATCATTGAAAAAACTACAATGCCCTTAGTACCCTACCAAAATTCTAAATTCACCAAACAAATCTCTAAATACACCCTCTTTTTAAACTTATAATCTTTTTCCACAAAAACTATATTTTTTTCTCACGAGCCATCAAGAACAGTTCAAAACTGCAGCCCCAACTATCAGAAAAATTCATTCAAAACAATACAATAATAAGATAGAAAATGAAAATTCCCATGAAAATGCTCACGGAAGATGAGTGCTTCTTAAGAATGAATATGCTTTAGTTTATTATTTGATTGAGATGGAAAAACTTCATTGTTAAACTGAAAATCATATTTGAAGGTGCACAAAAAACTAATTGAGTTCACACAGGTGCACAAAATTATATTTGAAGGTGCACAAATTAGGGTTTACCCACCTTTATATTTTATATCTTCAAATAGAGTTCACACCCTTTTTTCCCTTTCAACAAAATTAATTATTAAATTTTATCCTTCTCTTTCAACACATTTAAAACATATTACTTTTGTGATGTTTTTGAAAACTGAAACAACATAAGGTGCCTTTCGATTTTTTTTCTTTTTCTGTCACGCCCCAAACGCGATGCGACGACGATCAATCACTTAAACAGAAATAAACCCAACATTCTAGAAACGATACAACAATCCCAAGTGAAACAAGGTTTAAAGCAGTGGAAAACTACAAGTACAACACGATTACAAATACATCCCATCAACCAAATAGCTTACAGTCCAGAACTAGGAAATAAAATACACATCATATCGCCAGCTTAAGTGTCAAAGGGTCCTACGCCATTAAATTACATTCCTGAATTTCAAAGAAAATAAAAGAGTCCAACAACAGTAAAATAAAAGAAAACAATCCAACATAGATAACGATAGGAAGTATGTCCAACGGGCGGAGCACGAGGATTCAATCCAAGGCAGGTTCATCTTCTTCGACAAAGTCCTCTTCTGAGGTTAGAAAACAGGAGGAGGTGAGATAGAAATCTCAGTGGATGGGGTGATCGTGTGCAAGTGTGACGATATATATAGTTAATGCGAGAAATTTAGTTGTATGGAAACGTGTGAGATATGATGCATGATTTCACACACGGTCCACAATCGTCGTGATAAATATATTTAAGTAATATACTTATACAATGTAAGAAAATAGTTTGTGGTCACGCAGGCACTATGGTTCAAGCAGACAGGAGGATTGCGTACGGATTTATAACGCCAATCCTATGCAAGACAAGTAGCGGTTGCGTACGGATTTGTAGCACCAACCAAATGGGTCCGATTAACTCCATAATCGTGTGGATCGCATAAATGATTCCTTCGCTTCTTCCTTGTAACTCCTCGAGCAAGATGGTCCAAGACTGTCACCTTATCGCTCCATAGGCAAAGACAAAATCCACGGTGGAGCTAGCAAGGCTCGGATTTATCATAATCATGATTATACCTTAAGTACTACAACCCGCTTCCCTTGGACAAACTCCGTCCCTCAGTTGCGGGATTAGGATGATGGGGCCGGAAGTGGAATAGCAGCCGAGCTGCCCGGTTCTCGTATAGCATTGAGTAAAGGATAAAATAAAGGATTGAATGGAGGGGTATCGAGAAGTTAGAAAATAGTTTATATGTTGGGTGATTGGGAATAAAAGAAGAAAAGGAGAAAAAAGAGAGGAAACTCACAAAAGAGTTGAAAAACAAGAAAGAAATTTCAAAAAAAAAAAAAAAACGATCAAAAAAGTGAGTCGGCGAGCATCAGACGAAATAGGCTGGAAATTGTGATGTAAGGCGAAGGAGAATGATTTGTATGAAGAAGAAGGGAGAAATAGAGAGGTGATGAGATATAAGACGATCGGGAGTACATAGTTGGTTGGTACTAGAATAACTGTTAGAGAAAAACAATGTGCTTACCAATCTATACGCTTGAGTTGAGTTACTTTATCCATATTTCCCTACCTTAACCAAAGAGCCTTCATTACAACCATAAACAAAGTCCTTTCTGATTTGTGAATTGCATACAAACAAGTGGCGAAGATGTGAGACGATTTGCAAGCATATGGTAATTCTTCAACATTGATTTGACTTGAGCGAATACACGTCCTTTATTATTCTAGTGAGTAGAGGATACACTTTATCCCTGAGAGGCGTGATTTGAAGTGTTGGACCATGATTTTAATAGACTTGTGCTCCGTGTTAGATATTTGAAACTTGGTTGGTTTGTGCTTGATATCTATGGATAGATGACAGGAATTGTGATACAGTGTTCTTGAGTTGCTCTTCCTTACCCCATTTGTGTTGTCTTGTTATAAAGTGTTGACAGGGACTGTCAATAGTTTATGTTTGGGGGTTTGATTGACATGTATTGTGCATGTATTTTGGGCTTGATCTTAGCTAAAATGTGTTGATATGCATGTATTATATGAGTAAATAGGGTTTTATTCCTATTTTGTGGAAAAAGATTACGTTTTGCTCGTTTTGTATGAATTTATCGTTAATTGTAGCACTTTGGCAACAATTCAGAGCATTGCACTCGCCAATATTTGACGTGAAGTACAAAGTTTGGAGTCGAGTCGAGAAGAAGTCAGACGAACCGTGCGAAAAATGGAAGAAAACAGCCGAGTACGCATTGTTACAGGTGAGCACGGGCAGGGCGTGCTCCCTAGCACGGCCCGTGCTCAACCTATAAGTGAAGACCCTGAGTTCGGCTACCAGCACGGGCAGCCCGTGCCTCCTGCAGACTTTTGAACAACCCATGCAGCACCCAACACGAGCTGGGCGTGCCGTATGGCACGGCCCGTGCTCCTCTGTGGGAAAAATAGAGTTTGATCCATTTTCAACAAGGTTTCGACCCAAACGAAGTACAAATAGACCCGGGGCGGCCACAAACAGGGACACGCTGATTTTTACCCTAGAAACTAGAGCGAATAGCAGTTTTCCACCGGAAACTTTGGGAGATCGATCAAGACCGCAACCACACCTTTGAGGATTGAAGATAGATCGAGAGATCATCATCGTCCCCGAGTTCACTCATTCCATCGTATCGTTATTTCAATTAGTTAGAATTTGATTATGAATAATTTGTCTATGAATTGTTTATCTTTGATGTCTGGCTAAATACTTTGTGATTCCCGAGTTTGGGAGTAGGTTAATGAACACTTTTATTTGATGATTAATGATAATTGAAGTTAATGTTTTCTTCTTCTATTCAAGTACTTTGCTTTAATTCCTGTTTTATCAAAAGACCATTGATTTAAACTTGTTTGATGTATTGATTCATAATTCTAACCGATGAGTTTCAATACTAGATCTTGAGTACTTGACACAAATAGCTTGCATGATTGAGAAGTCTGTGAATATTTGTGAGATCTAATAATCTTTTGAACTTTTGGGAGTTGGATATATCATGTTTAGTAGAGATGCTAGCATAGATATTCCAATCAACGCTTTTACATACATCTCGAGAGATAGGGTAAATTACTTTGTTGATTGGTCTATAGAGAAGAATACGTTTAACCTTGGTTCGATTAATCTGATAATAAAAGGGGGTTATTAACTGAAACCATAACCCAGGAATCCATCCATTCATACTTGATCTTTCAATCAATCTTTCCTTTGTTATTTTAGGATTAATTTTTGCTTTAGTATTAACAAAACCAATCCATCACAGTTCGATCGTTTAGATAAAAATAAGGTTATTATAATCCAATAATTAGTACATTAATTTATTAATCCCTGTGGATTCGACCTTGCTAACCCTATCCTATTAACTACGCCGTACACTTGCGGTGAAGCTAAAAAAATAAGCGAACACAGTGATTCCCATTTGTTTATTTCTTTTGCACGCTTCTGGGACGAGCACTTTAAGACCTGGCAGCATGGAAGTATTACTTATTTAAGTAATGTTCTTGACTTTTGTGCAACGGATTCCTTTCAGTTGACTTCTCTTGGTTGTCGCTATTTCCCAGGTGACTTGAGTCCGCTCCAATCATTTGAAGACTCAACCTGTCACTTTCAAGTTGTGACTTGGCTTCTTTGAGATGACTTTTACTGACACTTCACACAGTTGTTCCTCAGCTGATAAATCTTCAGTCAAATTCTTGATCTTCTTTCTTAGCCGTACTCGGTTGTTCTACAGCGGAGTCTTCACTTCAGTCTTCAGTTAACTTCTTGTATTTCCAGGCTTAGCTAACTTGACTTAGCTTTTCCAGCCCTATCTATTACAATGAAAATTACAACGAAAATGGGGTGCCAACTTTCTAGTTTAAGTTTTACATGACATTCATCAAAATCTATAAAATAAATTTCCCAACAAGAAGACATGAAAACAAGAAAGCCATGTTGGCTGCTGAGACTGCTGAGCTAGCCAAATGCAAAGAAGTTGCAGACTCAGATAGTAGTGAAGCAGACTACTCAAGTGATTCTGAGGAAGAGGCTATGATCTGTCTCATGGCCAAAGAACAAGATCAAGAAGATGAGGTACACTCTAACTCATCTCATTCTGATTCAAGTATAGTGACTGTGATACACACACTTCATCACCCACAGATCTCTATGATTTATTAGGCAAAATGATGAAAGATTTTGAGCACATTAAAACCTCTCACACACTTTTAAATGAGGAAAATAACCAGCTTAAAAGCCAAACTCACATGAGAACATTAAGATGAGAACATTAAGTCAAGGTGAAAAATGCAAAGATCATAAGCGAGAATTAGTCTACGAGAAAAGAGAGAAAAATATCTCAAAATGTGATTGCCTCATTTACAAAAGCATCCAAATCATTGGATGAACTTATTATGAGTCAAAAGGAATGTGGAGACAAGACAAATGGGATTTAATTTCCTTGTGCATGTATTGTGATATGTTTACAAAATGAAGACTAAACACCTTGAATTTGGTTAAGTTTGTTTTAATACTTGGCTTTAGCACTTTTTTGTTTATCAATTGGATAGCAAATTTATCACAGAGATATTAAAGTAATATGCAAAATTGAAATGTTTGAAATGTAAGTGACACAATAAGTTGACTCGGCAGAAATTAAATACACGTTCGTAGTCAATCAGCAATCAGTATATTGATTCTAAGCGAGCTCATGAAAAGTTTTAAAAATCGCAAGTGGTAATTATGGCATTGGTGGAGTTATTTGGATGAAGATGATTATCGGGAGGATAAGTAATCTTCGATATCTTGAAAGATTAGGTGGAACATAAGTCCCGTTATAGATTCGAAATCGCAAGACGCGGAAGTCGCCCCACGATCGGGTATTAATCGGTCAAGACAATTCGACAAGTCAAGGGGTTTTAAGAAAATAAAATATTTTAATTAATAATTAAATTCAGAGGGTCCAGGGCTGTTTCATTAAAATAAAAATAATTCGAGTTAGGTCTTTGTAAAAAGAAAATTTACAATTAGCCCCGTTTTGTAAAAACCAATTCTTTTGGGGTTAAAAATTAATAAATAAATGTCCCAACCTTGAAAAATTATGAGGTCAGTTCCTAAATTCTCTAAACTGTTCATAGATTCAGGTTTTAAAAGTATTGAGGTCGAGTTTTTATAAAATTCTTACATTAGCCCCAAATTTGTTAAAATTGTCATTTCGGTCTGCAAGTTTAAAATAATTGGAACTCACAACCCGCAAGGGATTTTAATGTGATTCTAGTTGGAAAATGTCACTAAGGTCAGTGGGATATTGGGATAAAAACAGTTTTTAAAAGAAGCAAGTATAGGTCCCTTAACGTTTGAAAATCTCATTTTTGTCCCATTTTGAAATAATTGCCTATAAGGCTTTTAGGGGTCCAATTGTTATGAAATTTAAACCTTGGGTCCAAAATATAATTATGTTATAGTTAAATTAGTATTTCCAGGTGCATGGATTGCATAAGTCCTAGAAATTTCATTTTGGTCCTAAATTTTAATCTTTTACAATTTGGTCCCTCAAGTTTTATAAAATTACTTTCCAAGCTCTAAACACTTGGATTTTTGGAATACACTTAAAATATGTCATTTCCAGTCCCTTAAGAGTTAAAATATTAAATTTTAAAATTAGGGTCTGGTACAGTTTCGAAAATTGTAAAATAGCCCTTAAACTTCTAAATTTTACAATCTAGTCCTTGGGCTTTTAAAGATTGATTTTATTTATCTAAAAACTCTTAAAACTTTATTAAAATGTCCAAACATAATTTTTGAACCTGAGTTCAGTCCCAAAACTCGAAAATTATAGAGGGGTCCCTTAAGTTTTATTTTCTTGCCATTAAATCCACCAACTTTCCATTTTGCATTTTAAGTCCAAAAATCGAAATTTAATTAATTATGCTCGACTTGTCCAGGTTATAAGTCATACAAAACATGGATTTCAAGATTCATAAACATACATGTCCATTTCATGCAAGCATTCATCAAGTACAACAATAAAGTGTACATGTATGTCCTATTTTTCGATAAATAGCATTTTTGAGCAACACTTGAGAAATTTTCCAACTTGATACAAGAAAATAGCATGCAATACATAATATATATCTCAAGTGCTCAATAAAAAAATACTACCTTCATATTTTCAATTTAAAACACCTTGAAGTTGAAAGGATTTTTCCACCCACCTCAAAGATCGGTTCGTTGGTGAAAATGGGATAAATCTCTCTCGATGAAGAAGTGACTTAGGTCAGCTCCTAAGTCAAGGAATATCAAAAAATATAGGAGTTAGAAGAATGTGGTTAAAATTTTAGGGAAAAGAAGAAGATGGTGAGAAAATTGGAAATACTACACTTACCTTGTGTAGTGAGTAAAATGTGACTAGTAATGGCTTCCAAGTGTAAGGTTTTGGTCACCCTTAATGTCAACCACCAAAGTCAGTCCCTAAAACTCCAAAAATAAAAATGGAGTGTCAAAATTTGGAAAATAGAAGAGAAGAAGAAAAGGTACTAAAAATTCCATTTCTTACCTTGTAGTCCAATTTCTTAACAATTTTTCTTCAAGATGACAAGTCTCTTAATATCTTCAATGGTCTTCTAAGTAAACCTCAAAATCAAAAATCAAACTTAATTAGGAGGTGAAAGAGATGAGTTAGGTGATATCAAAAATGGATTGAACAAGAAATGTTTCTTACCTTTGGAGTGTAGTTTCGAATTTTTTTGAAGAGTAGGAAGATGAATTCTTGAAGTTTTTGGTTAAGTGTTTATGAAGAAGATGAAGAAATAGTAGAGAGGTGTAGGAGGATTTTTAGAGAGAGAGAAGAGAAAATACAAGACTTAGGAAAATTTTGTGTTTGTGAAATGAAGTAAATGGTAGGGGTGAAAGACAAAAAAAATTTGCTTTGGTTGATTAGATGATGAGTTAGGGAATAATTGAGGAAATTAGGGAAGAAAGTAATATTTAGGCAACTTTATTAGGGACAATTGGCCAAAAGCTATGTTTTAGGGGGGAATTTAAAATTTTGTCTTGTTTGACCAATTGGGTGGTTGAAATTGTAGGATTATTCTAAGATGTAGGTTTGTATTAATGGTGTAAAAATACACAAGATGAATACACAAGATGTACATGTACAAGAGTTGGGAGATATTTCTACACTTAAAATACCATCATGGCTGTCCCTTAAGGGGTATTTTGGTAATTTCATATATATATATATATATATATATATTTTTTTTTTTTTGTCCCAAAATTGATGATAATAGATGAATAATATCAATCTCCAAAATAATTAGTGATTTCCTTGATCACTTATAAGTCTCATGATCACTTATTCTAAATCGAATTCTTAATTCTATAAGGTATAAATCTCTAAAATAAATAGTCTTTTAAATTTCTAAGATGACTAATAAATACACAAGTAATAATAATGATGATCAACCAAGTGATCATAAATGTGAAATAAAATGAATAAATGATTACGATCACAAGTAATAATTAAAAGAATTTAAATACAAATATATTTATCATTAATGTTTACCCGTCAAAGCGACGCGGTAGAATTGTCAAATAGTACAAAGACTATACGTGAGACAAGTACATGTTCGAATAAAAATTGAGGGCTTCACATTCTCCCCTCCTTAAAAGAATTTGGTCCCAAAATTCTCTTCAGAATAGTTCTGGGTATTGATTCTTCATGTCTTCTTCCATCTCCCATGTTGCGTCTTCGTCTCGGTTGTGGTTCCGCCATACAACTTTAACCATTGGAATCTCTCTGTTACGCAACTGACGTATCTGCTGGTCAATAATTCTGATTGGTTCCTCGGTGTAAGATAATTTTTCCATTAGAGGAGGAGCATCACGAGTGATGATGTGCTCAGGATCTGGTTGATACTTTTTCAATCTCGATACATGAAATACATCATGCATCCCCGCATACTGTGCCAATAATTCTAGTCGGTAGGCCAACTTTCCGATCCTCTGCAAAATCTTGTAAACTCCAATATATCTCGGACTTAATTTACCTCCTTTCTTTGGGTTGATCAATCCTTTTCGTGGCAAGAGTCTGAGAAATACTTCATCTCCGGCTTCAAATTCCAAGTCCTTTCTCCTCTTGTCCGCGTAACTCTTTTGGCGGCTCTGAGCTCTACAGATCCGTTCCTTGATCAACTTGACCTTCTCCATGGCCTCCTGAACTAAGTCGACCTTTGGAATCAAGGGTGACTTTCGTTTCTCTTTTGGAGACCATTGGTCATCAATCTCCCAAACAGTGGGGATCTACATTTTTGCCCATACAAGGCTTCGTAGGGTGCCATCCCAATTGTGACCTGATAGCTGTTATTATAGGTGAACTCAGCCAATGGTAAGTGTGAATCCCAACTTCCTTGGAAATCCAATGTGTAGGCTCGCAACATGTCTTCCAGGGTTTGAATTGTTCGCTCAGACTGGCCATCGGTTTGCGGATGTCTTCTTTGTCTTTGAAAGTTAGCGAGGTACCCAATTCCTCATGTAAGCATTTCGAATCTGAGACGAACCTCGGGTCTCTGTCGACACTATGTCGATCGGCACTCCATGCGGTCGAATGATCTCTGGATGTAAATCTGCGCAAGTTTCTGCAAGCTGTCGGTTTTCTTCATGGGTAAGAAGTGTGCAGATTTCGTGAGTCGGTCTACGACTACCCATATAGCATTATCGCCTCGTCTAGTCCTCGGTAGATCCGTCATGAAGTCCATCGTTATGTGTTCCCATTTCCACTTGGGAATTCTCAACGGTTGTAATAAACCAGATGGTCGTTGGTGTTCTGCTTTTATTCATTGACAAGTCAAACATCTCGCAACGAACTCTGCTACTTGGTTTTTCATGTTCACCCACCAGAAATGTGGTTTCAAGTCCTTATAACATCTTATTTCCTCCAGGGTGTATAGTGTATTTCGAACGGTGTGCTTCTGATAGAATTATGCTCCTAATTTGCTCGTCACTCGGTACACAAACTCGATTCCGAAATTTGATGATCCCATCTTCATGTACTGAGAATTCTGGTCCCTCTCCTTTAAGTATCTTCTCTTTTAGTCTTTGAAGTTGCACATTTGTCTCTTGTGCTGCTTTGATCTCGTTCAGTAGGTCGGGTTTAACCGAAATGTTAGCACACAAAATTTGAGTATCGGTTCTTGTCGGATTCCAAGTGCTCAACTCTTCTAATGATTTCCACTCTCGAATCATTAGTCTGGCTAAACTCGCCTTTTCTGCTCAAGGCGTCAGCTACTACGTTAGCCTTCCCGGGATGGTATTGAATATCAAAGTGATAGTCTTCTACTAACTCCATCCATCTCTGTTGCCTCAAATTGAGATCCTTCTGAGAGAATAGATATTTTAGGCTCTTATGATCTGTGTAAACCGTGAATGTTGCTCTGTACAGATAGTGCCTACATTTCTTTAACGCGAACACTATTGCTGCCAATTCCAAGTCATGCGTTGGGTAATTGGCTTCATACGGCTTGAGTTTCCGTGATGCGTAAGCAATGACCTTTCCTTCCTGCATGAGTACTGCTTCTAGTCCTTCCTTTGATGCATCACTGTAGACGACAAAGTTTTCTGTTCCCTTTGGAAGGGCTAAGACTGGAGCTGTAGTAAGTCGTTTCTTCAGCTCTTGGAAACTAGCCTCACACTTGTCATTCCACTCAAAATTGACTTGCTTCTGGGTTAGTCGAGTGAGTGATCCGGCTATTTTGGAGAAATCCTAGATAAATCTTCGATAATATCTAGCTAGTCCTAAGAAACTTCTGATCTCCGTTACAGACTCGGGTTGTTTCCATTCAACCACTGTTTGTACCTTCGAAGGATCTATGGCGATCCCAGTGCCGAATAATATGTGTCCCAAGAATGCGACTTCGCTAAGCCAAAATCCGCACTTGCTAAATCTGGCATACAACTTGTGCTCTCATAGTGTCTCCAAAATGATTTTCAGATGACGTTCATGTTCTTCTCTAGACTTAGAGTATACGAGTATATATTCAATGAATATCACTACGAATTGATCCAAATAAGGTTGAAAGACTCGATGCATCAGATCCATAAATGCTGCTGGAACGTTCGTTAGACCAAAAGGCATCACTACAAACTCGTAGTGTCCATATCTGGTTTGAAATGTCATTTTGGAAACGTCTTCTTCATGAATCTTGATTGATAATATCCCTCATCAGAAATCAAACTTGAGTACACCGTCGCTCCTTGAAGTTGATCAAACAGTTCGTCTATCCTCGCGAGGGGGTATTTGTTCTTGATGGTCACGCTATTAAGACCGCGATAATCTATACACAGACTTAATGTGCCATCCTTCTTCTTGACGAATAGTACCGATGCTCCCCAGGGAGACGTACTTGGTCGGATAAATCCTACATCCATCAGTTTCTGTAATTGAGTCTTCAACTCTTGTAACTCAACAGGAGCCATTCTATACGGCGTTCTGGCGATCGGGGCAGTTTCTGGTAATATCTCAATGGTGAACTCGACTTCCCTATCTGGAGGGACAGTGGTGAGTTCTCGTGGAAATACATTCGTATATTCCGATACTATAGGTACTTGATTAATTTGTGTCTCAACCTTGGGTTTGTTAATTACAAATGCCAAGTACTCTTGTGCCCCTCTAGTGATCGCCTTCCTCGCTTTCATTACTGAAATGATTGGAGCAATCTTAACTCGTGCTCTTCCTAAAATTTCTACTTTGGTCTTACCGGGTACACATAGTTTAATGGACTTGCGATGGCAGTCCATTTGTGCATGGTGTGCAGACAACCAGTTCATTCCCAAAATTATGTCGTATTCGGATATAGGTAATAAAATCAAATCGGTAGGAAAATTTATCTCATCAATCTTAACTTCGCATGCATTATAGATAATAGCTGTTATCTGGCTTGCGCCCATAGGAGTTGATACTTCTAGACCTATAGGCATATGTTCCATGCATACATGCAACTTGTGTACAAAATGTGGTGCGACAAATGAATGCGTTGATCCAGGGTCAAATAGTACTTTAGCGTAGTGGCTAGATACTAGAAACGTACCTTCCACCACATCTGTTGCCTCTGGAGCCTCATGTCCGGCTACTGCAAATGCTCGAGTGGACATCCTTGCCCGGTTACCCTAGTCGTTACCCGGCTTCTGTGGTTGCACCTGTTTGGTCCGGTCTTCGTATTTTAGGCAATCCTTTAGCTGGTGCTGATCACTACCACAACGTAAACACCTTCCCTATTTACGCCAACAGTCATTGGCAGTATGCCCCGGTTTCTGGCAATGTGTACACACTTGACCCGGCTTTTTCTCAGATCGTCCTTTTCTTTATCCGCTCATTAATCGGTCCCTTCAAACTTAGCAGTCGCTTAGATGGCTATCCTACAGTTGTCCACTTGAGACTGTTTGATGGCCTACTCCGTTGAATCTGTACAATACGGTTCAGTCTCAACTCGATGCGGAGAGTTGTCTTTACCGCGGCTGAGTAGGTTGTCATTTCAACAGTTAGAAGTTGCTTTTGAAGTTCTAGTTTCAGTCCCCGTATGAACTTATATAATTTGTCCTCTTCTGTACTGATTTTCCCCAGAGCGTATTTGGACAATCGATGAAACTCAGACTCATACTGGGCTACGGACATGTTCCCCTGTCTCAACTTATGGAACTCGTCCCGGCGTGCCTCCTTCACGACTTGGGGAATGTACTGCTCATTGAATTCAGCCAGGAAATTTTTCCACGTCCTATCTACTTGGTCCTGTTCCCATTTTCTCTCAACTGCTCTCCACCAATCTCTAGCAGCCGATTCTAGTCGGAACACGGTGAGCGTAACCTTTTGTTCCTCTCAGTATTGGAGAGCATTGAAGATATTCTCCAGTTTCCCAATCCATTCTTTTGCCTTTAAGTCATCAGGCTCTCCTAAGAAAGCCGGTGGGTCAAATCACAAGAATTTCTCCAAAGTGCGATCATTCGCCTCTCTAGCGGGCTCGGGAATACGCCGTTGAGGCTCTGCTTGTTGCCTCATAAAGACCAGTATCTGTTGCAGGGCTATTGCAGTCAAGTTATCTCATACGACTAGCGAATGAGGTGGTGGTAGTTCGGGGGAGGGTAACCGTTCCCTGGGTACGTCCTCATACCTTCGGGGAACACAGCGGGGTCTCCTGCGTCCACGGTTTCCAGCCATGTATCTGTAGTTTAGCTACAATTCAGAAAGGAATGATTTCAATAAGTACTCGCATATAACAAGTTATATCACGACAACAATATACAAGACATAGAATAAGTAGAAAAGTATATTCATTGATGTGAAATTTGAATACACCCGAATGAGTTCATACAACAGGAATATAGAATCGAAGATAAACTAGAGTCAGGATACAACTTGATCAAAGTACAACCGAAAGCAAAATATAACAAGATGGAAATAAGCGTCGGCTAAAGTCTAGCATATAAGTTATCTACTCGGTGAGGTCGCCATTATCATCACTAGCGGCCTCGTCCATAACCAGAACCTGATCGGGCTGAGGTACCGCCTCAGCATTAGGCCAATCGACTAAATCTGGCCACTGCTCCAGTCCCAGAGCATCATCAAGTGGGGTGGCTTCAAGCGCCTCGGGCTTTCCATCCTTTATTGGATCCTCATCGGGATCCTCTTCAGGATCTTCTTCAGGATCCTCCTCGGGATCCTCTTCATTATCGGCCTCGAGGTCGGGCATGGGTTCCGCCTCGGGCGGTGGCAACGGTGGCGCATTAGCTGCTAAGGCAGCTTCCAAAGCAGCATCCCGCTGAGTTAAGGCATGCGTGAGGTCCTCGATCACCTGTATTTGTTTGATGATAGTATCTTCGAGACGTTCGATGGTGGCTCTTGACATGTATGCGTCCCTTTCCCACTTTCTGCGGCCTTCCTTGGCGCGTTCTATCTTCTTGCGAGTAATTTCCAAGTGTTCCTGGATTGACTGGATTTGATCTTCGCAAGCACAAATGGTATCCTCGCGATCCTTAGCAATGAGGGTAAGGTCGTTCTTCTCCTCTTGGCTCTTCGTCAGGAGGTGTGTTAATTCTTGGTTGCGGCGACGTTCCTCTGCCAATTCTGAGGTAGCCCAAAGATATTCCTAGTACCAGTGGTTCGTGTATGCCCGAAAGTAATCACGTTCAGCACGGGCCTCCAATAATTCCCACCAGATAGGTGGCATCGGCTCCATCCTGAACAAGCCAAACTATGAAAGATTAGACGAAGTAAGAAAAGATAAGGAAGAACAAGGAAATGATGACTAAGGAGAGTCAGTCAAGAGACAACTAAGTCAAACCAAGTATGATTATGGATTCTCCAAGTATAAATTCTGACTTAACATAAACATCAATAATACGGTTCTATACCATTATTGAAATCGATTTCACACTTAATTAGTCAAGTCGCGGTACTACCCAACACAATCCGAGGGTCCTATCCTGGGTCAGCTCGGTGTAAGTTTCCATCTTACTAGCCGAGCTCGACACTATAATCATCACGCCCAAACGCGACGACGCGATTTATCAATCACTTAAATAGAAATAAACCTAACATTCTAGAAACGATACAACAATCCCAAGTGAAATAAGGTTTAAAGCAGTGGAAAACTACAAGTACATCACGATTACAAATACATCCCATCAACCAAATAGCTTACAGTCCAGAACTAGGAAATAAAATACACATCATATCGCCAGCTTAAGTGTCAAAGGGTCCTACGCCCTTAAATTACATTCCAGAATTTCAAAGAAAATAAAAGAGTCCAACAACAGTAAAATAAAAGAAAATAGTCCAGCAACATAGATAACGATAGGAAGTAAGTCCAACGGGCGGAGCACGAGAATTCAATCCAAGGCAGGGAATTGTCAGTTTCACTAAAGCCAATGGAACAGAGAAAATCCCTAAGTTTAAGAAACCAAGCTCTAGGATCTTGTTTCAACTCGTAGATTGCTCAAAACAATAATCACCGGAGCTTTACCGGAAAAGATGAGTGGAGGATCTCCAAAACACTAGCTCTGATACCATATTGAGATATACTTGAAGCAGACATAGAAATGAGATTCATTATTGAAGACTTAATTTGCATGGACCGATACATGGTATTTATAGAACCAGGGGAAGGGGTTGTTGTTAGCTATTCCAATACTAACTACTCTCTCACTGAATAATTGCTTACTAACAAAATCGGTTATTTTAGTTACAACAGTAAACACACTACAATAATTCTTCGCCGCTATAACGAAACTTACCTTTGCTTGGATGGTTGGGGCCATACAGGTATGTTAATTAATTTGACAATCCTTTTAATTAAGTAATAATTAATCATCAATTAGTACAATCCTGGTCCTGGAGGAGTACTGGGAAATCCTGATAGGAGTGGATGATCTGGTGGGGACCGAGTGTGGAGCAAATGAAATATATGTATTTTTGTGTGTAAGTAATATTCTTAATTTGCTTATCTTCCTTCTTGTAAGGTGAAAGAGTCAGAGTTCAAAGGAAGACGTGAGAAAAAATATCGTGCTTATAAAAAATGCGGTATATCTTTTACATCATCTGTTTCATCAAACTTTGACAATGAGAATATAGAGGGAGTGTTTGCAAAAACCCGTGTTCTCGGAAAGCGTAATTTATGGTTGTAAAAGTGATAATTAGTTGAAAATCAAAAATTGGTAATTTTTGCAAAATAGAAACTAAAATTTAAATAAGTTAAAAGATAGTGTTTAGTGATTATGTTGTAAAAATATTTTCTTTATGTGTAAAAATTAAACCAGAAGCACTAAAACACTCATATCCTTCCATTTAGATTCTAATTAGATTATGCAGAATCAAAAACATAAATTAACATTTGGAAAAACTAGAAACTATTTGTTTCAAGTCATACAATCCATTGTTTTAATGTGTTTGCAAACACTTACTCAGATTAAGAAGTAGTCTTTAATCTTGCTGTCATAAGCTAATGTTTCTTACTAATTCTATTTCTCAATATATTGGATTAGTTATGAAAACTGTTGACGTGCATCTTGGATCAACAAGCAAAATATATGGATTTTATGACATGAAAATTAAAATAACACTTGGAAAAGGTCAGGAAAATGACTAATTTTGCTTTTTTATATTAGAACCCAAGCTGAGTATGTCTGGTCGGTTCTGTTGTACAATTTGAATATTACAAGCTTTTATATTTGGGTTCTCTCTTGTCTTTTTACTAATAAATGAGATCTACTTATACCAATATCATTAGTCGGTTTTAATCATCATTGCATGGAGCGTTTGTTGGCCAAGTGTTGAAACTTGTTGACTCGTCGCATTAGCTTGCTGACACGTGGCACCTTGATCTGTCATTAATGTTCGACCGCTAAACACCTATAAAAGTCTAACAATCCTCGCAAGAGAACGAGATCAATTATAGGGTAGCAAGTTAACAAGTCGTCTCTTAAGGAAGACTTAGCCGGCAAATAATTATTATGCAACACAATAGACAGAAAATAAAACATAAACACTCTAACCAGATTTGTTGGATTTAAATAAACTAAAAGAAAAAAATTAAAAAGACAAATTAAGACTAAACAGGATTAAACTTGGAGAAAGGGATATGGAAGAAAGTCTAGGATTATTGATTCATCTCATCAAACTTGCAAGCAGAATATCAAATAATTGATCATGCGGTTAACAAAAATAACAATCATGGAAAGACTAGGTATAGATCTGATAACTCTCGTATTCACAGATTACGGCTATCCCAACATAATTTGCTATTTTCATTAAGCCTTGAGTTAGATAATACATTTCTGATTCATATCTAACCCCCTGAATAAATTTAATCCAGGGATAATATCTTCGATCGATCTCAATTATCCCCTTAAACAATCAAGAGTTGGCCAGACAATCAATCAACAAGTAAAACAATTTATTCAGGAAAGGAGATCAATTAATCAATACTCATGCTTGTTTGTTTGAATCAAATCATCATAATCCTAGAACAAGGAAATTAGTTCATGCTTGGGGATGGGATCATAATCTCAATTGAAGGAAAGAAAACAATCATAAACAAGATCATGCAATAATAATAATCACCCCAACAATTGAAATCAGACAAAATAGATGAAGAAATCTTACTCTTTGATTAAGAAGCAAAAATAACTTCAAGGGGAAGAATCCAAGCAATCCCAATGTTGAATGCAAGAGAAAAATACCAAAAACTAAAGTTTAGAAATGCTATGAATGAAGGTGTGTCGAAAATAGGGGCTCCCCAAGTCCTATTTATAAGCCTAGAGTTCTAAACAAGGTAGAAGAGCCAAAAAACGCGAAAAAAATTGAAAATTTCGTGTTCAGCAAGTCACGGCGTGCGCCCGCGCGCCAAACCGCGCGCTCGCGCACACCCAGCAGCGCGCCCGCGCACCGGCCTGCTGCTGCTCAGGTGCTGTCTGCAGCGCGCGACCGCGCACCACTTGCGCGAGACCGTGCGACCTCCAAACGTCGGAATTTCGTCTTGATGTCTTCTTATGAATTGTAGATCTATCTCTTAGCTTTCCATAGCCACTTGAATCACCTCAATATCAATTTTATAGAGAGAGTTATGGCCAAAATACCAAGACGTATCATTTCCGAGATTTTGACATATTATTTTGCCTTGTACATGATTTTAACCCATCGAAACGTCTTCATTCGCATTTTGTAGAAGAGATAAACATTGTAGAACTTCGAATTATCTTTCTAATGGTGCATGAATCATGTCAATTGGGCTTCATATGCGAACGTTAAATCCAAAATACGATGATTGTCGCAGTTGCGTGAAATGACTTTTTAACGTTTTTTGCTCCAAAACTTGTTTTTTCCACCGAAACCTAAAAAATCAATAAAATAACACAATGTAACACTAAAACATGCAAATTCAAATAAAACACGCCAAAAATATGTATAAATCATCATACAAAATATACACAAAAACATGCAAAACAATTAACATGTTGGATCCACTTAGTGGGACAATTATCTTAAATGAAGCACCTGCATGTTCTTGTTTGTTTGTAGTGGATCGAGCTCAGTTTGTGCCACGTCATCAGCTCGGTTGCTGATGTCATCCTGGTCGATCCACGTCATCTTGGACGCCTTACGTCATCAGCTGAATGGCCACTAGGGCTTATTTTTGTCCAGATTGGCTCGGGTATCAATGACCCCTCAAGTTTAATTCCGAGGAGAAGATCCTTTGAATCAGATTTAAACTTGAATATTGATTAGAAAATTAATTGGGAAGAAGAAACCTTTCTATTGACAGCTCTGTTAACAGCTGTCACATGTCCATCAATGCCTGAAACAGCGCATTAATTGGATTTCATGATGACAGACACGTGGCACCTTTCATTGGACCATCTTGCAGAAACGTGGGGATGTGACGGTTTCTTCAGGGAAACGTGGGGATGTGATGGTTTCTTCAGCTTTTTCGAATTTGAAAAGGCACACCTCTTCGGTTGGTGTGATACTTCTGAGGGAAGTTAACCTATAAATAGCCCATTCTACTTCCATTTCATACTTTCACATCTATTACCTTCAGAGCATCATCAGTAGAGACCGAGCAGAATTTCAGGTCGGCTTAGAATACAAGAGTTCAAGAACACTTAGGTAACCTTTCAAATTTTTCCTTTTCTTCTTTCCTTTTCTTTTTCCAAAGAACATGTCTGGTTCTGAGGACAACCAAAACCGAAACTTTAGTGCCGAAGTTGAAATCGAAGATCCCCCATCTGATAATCCTTTAGTGCATTCTTCACCAGAAAGAGAAATACCACCAGCAAGCCCAAATATCATTGATCTTTTGAGTTCAGAGCACACCCCTCAAGCAGAGGTTCTAATGGAAGAGGCGCACGTGATCTTCGATCCTACCCTTGTGAAGAGGAGCCAGGCTTACCTCAAGAGGAGACAAGTGAAGAAGTCAGGAATTCAGACCATTCAGAAAGCCACCCGGAAGAGTTCGATATGGAGCCTGAGAAGCGTGAGCAAGAAAAGGTTAGAGTGGCCGAGGGCGCAGAGATCAAGGTGGCCAAGGGTTGGCCGGACACAGAAATGGGAACCCAAGGCCAGGGGGAGGGCCACCGCTGCGCGTAGAGGACAAATGGACTCAGTCTGACCAAAATGACCAAGTTAGCATAATTATGGAGCGGGAGCTAGACACCCTTCACGAAGAGCATATGATTCCGTCGATCGTAAATATCTGGTTGCCAGATCACGGCGAGGTGCCCGAGCACCCGCCAGAGGGGTGTATGGCTATGTACGCCCATAGTCTGATGTATGGGCCGAGATTTTTTTTCGCCGAGGCGATCATAAAATGGTTCCTAAATAGGGCCTTCCCTTATCCCAAGTTCATCCATTGATTTGGGGCTGAATCATCGGGTTGCTGATACTCTTTTATCGGATGGAGTATGAGTGGCCTCACTTCGAGGAGTTGAACGAGCTCTTCATCTGGAAAACGACTACAGGCACCTTAGGCCGGGGGCGACTGTTGGGGTGGTATTACGTGCGGACCCGCCGAGGTATCCGGATGGGCTCATTCTTGGCCTTCCAGAGTCCTTAAAGGAGTGGAAGGAAAAATGGTTTGGGTCGGTGGCGAGTGGCAAGCTCGCCAGGGGAGGAGAGATCTGAGTCTTCTTGTTCGACCTGGCCAACGCCTGGTTATTCTCCAGCCACCGACCCCGAGGGTGTCCCCTAATCGGTCCTTCCCGAAAACGTTGAATGAAGCCCGTCAACGGGGTGTTCTCAAACTGGATATATATTCTATCAATTAATTTCTTTTGATAACTTAACGGAGTATGGACTAAAAATTTCTTTGATAATTTAATGGGTAAGCCCAATTTCCTTCAAAAGTAGTTTAATGGGCTCGCACTTTTCTTGATAAAGTGAGAGCTGGGCTAGAGTTGGCAATATAAGTTTGGACCATGAATCCAATGGAACTACCGCTAGACTTATTGGGTTGGACCATATTTACGTTTAATTGGGTTTAGTTGGTTTGGGTCGTATTGAGTGGGCCCAACTTTCCTCACTTAGTGGGTTTGATTAGTGGTTTAATTTTTCTAAATAAGATTTTCATTCACAAAATGTTTGTCACTCAATAATAATGTTAAATATTATTTTAAAATTATATGCCAACATAACACCCTACTAATCATAAAAAAATAATATAGAAATATTTTCGACTAAAAATGTTTTGAATCATTTATCGTTAATTAGTACCTTCTAATAGTGTGACTTAATGTTTTAAGTCCTAAAATTGCTATTAGGAGCTATAATCGCCCGTAAGCATATCAACCAAGTTTGAAAATTAAACAAAAAAAATAAAAGATCCATCATATTATATATGTTAATTTATTGGAATGGATTTTAAAAAGAAATAAAATATAATAAATGTATATAATTTGACTTTAACTTGAATAGTTCTAATAAATGACATCATATGTAGGTCGGCAATAATTGAAGCACGTTCCGCATGGAAATAAATTAAATAAATAAAACACAATTTTTTTAAGGATAAATAAAATAAAACACATTAAACGCATGTAATGAATAAAGAAATTGGGAGCCTTTGCCACGGGACATGACATGAGTACAACTGTACAAGGTTTGATCCCATGACTTATCCTTACAGGTGGAATAGGATTTAGTTGTAAGATCTTTTGGAGATTCATATGCTATCACTTACTTATTTTTCAACCAACACAACATTTTAATTTTTTTGGGTAATCCTTTTTCTTTTATCACAAGTAGCACCTTCGCAAATCGATTGAGATCTTCTATTCTAAGAGAATATTAATTATGTTAATTTCTTGATGATTGACACGTGTATAAAAACTATCATATTAATTTTAAAGCATAAATCAAGCTTATATTGTGGATAATTTACTATAGTAATTTTTATACATGTGTTAATTATCTATGTGGTAGCATAAAATATGAAATACTATTAGGAAATAAGATTTACCATCCATTTACCAATATGTACATACATGCATGGATGAGGGTATCTTTTATCCCAAATGGGTGTTTTATCTCATATTTCATCGCATGGATGACGGATGATTGCCATATATATCAAAATTACTACTAGTTTTCAACTGTAAATCAATGGGGTCCATAACAAACATTTTTTTCTTTCAATAATTCAATCATAATTCAGATAAACTAATAATAAAATATTAAAGTTATTATAAAATAATAGCTTGCATTATACATGACAATTAATTAAACAAGCATCTTTTGTCAACCCGATAGGGATGACAATGTGCGTAAAAAGCCGGGTCGACCAGGTCACAGATCGCGGGATGGGATGAGACAAAATAGGTCGACCTAGTGTAGAATAAAAAAATATTATTATATCATAAAATAAACAATAATCAGATAAAATGAACAAGACATAAGAAAGATAAATTTATTTATTTTAAATATATTTTTAAAAAATAAAAATGTGACTCGGGATGGGTACCGACGGGGCGGAAGAAATACCGATGCCCACCCTATTGCGGGTCAAGGGATGTAGCTACCCAAACACGATGGACTAGGATGGATCAGGCTAAATTGTCATCCCTACCCTCAGATTGTTCAGATTAATCTCTTTTAAAGTATTAACACAATGTGAATACCGAAGAAAGTGAAGATTCCAATTTATTTCGAAGGGCTTCCTAATAGGGCTAATTGCAAAAAATTAAATACCCTTAAGGTTCAGTCCAATCACAAAAAAACTTCAACTATTTTCTAGAATTACAAAAATGCGCCCTTGATATTTTATTTCTATTTTACAAATTGGAGACAATACAGATCTCAAGAAATGTTCGTAATACCTACTCAAAGAGATTGATACGGCAGTGAGTTCATAAGACAACACAATGAGGTCTTAAAATGGGTCCTGGAGCCCCGAATCCGACCCGAACTGGGGGAATGGACCTTACCCGAAAATGTGGACCATTGATCTTCCTGACAGCATAGTACAAACCCACCCTTCAGATGATGACACTTGGCGGATAGTCATTAGTCACGGACATCTATAAATATCCTGCTACAGTAAGTTGATGGTAACTATTCATTTTGTCACTTTTACTATTTACTTTTACTCTTACTTTTTTCGTATCCCCGTACCTCACGAACTCGATCTGACTTAGACATCGGAGAGTCTTAGCCGGGACCACCCCCGACTAGCTTGACGTGTGTTCGTCTTTTTTAGGTCACATAAGAACTCGAACCCGGTTACCCGAAAATCCACGACCCGAAGGTAATTTACTGATCCAAATCAGAGATATTTATAATTTCGAAAGATAACTGAGTTTTTTTTATTTTTTTTAATTAGACCATACTCTAGGTAGATTTTGTAATTATCTCTTTTAAATATGCTATAAGTTAACGTGTTTACTCTTTAATTTCTTACTCATCTCCATCTCTCCACCGCACCACCGCCACTCCATCATGGATGCAACGCTCATGCTGCCAAAGAGCCTCTTCCGCCACCGCGAATTAACCGGAAAGTTACCATGGTAAACCCTAGACGCTCTCCCTCCATTTTATCGGTTCTAAAGCAACAATTTAATAGAAACATCACCGTCTCACGAATCCAAAACCGTCTACAATGACAATCGGCTTGAGACTATCGCCATTAACTATGTCTCCGACGCCTTACAAGTCAGACGTTCTTTCTTAGTTACACACACATATGACATATGCATATGTGTATCTGTATATGCTTGTAAATATTTATCATGTATAGCAGTACTGGATTCTCGTATGCCATAGAAAATAAATACAGTTACGTACCCTCTATACTGTAGAGGTTATGCACGGGTACATATTTAAAAATATTTAATTTACTATATAATTAAGTATATTATATAAACGTGTGTACATGATACAAAATATTGTAACATTATATTTGACCTAAAACCACAAGTATCATTTATTACGTTTAGGAAATTGAATATATATATATAATTACATTTTTAATTATTTGTATATATATAGATTTGGAGTAGGGGTGGCCAAATGGAACCAAAACCGAGTTCCAAATCGGAATCAGAATCGTGGACTGGTCAACGGTTTCAAAACCGAAACTAGAATCGTGTAATCCAGTTCCGGTTCTGTTTCCTTGATCCCAAAAACCGTGAAACCGGTGGTTTTAACCATCAGTTAGAACCGTCGATAGAACCATGGTGGAACTGGCGGTTAAAACCATCGATTTTGAGGTTAAAATCAACATTATTTATATTTTTGGGTGAAAATATGCTAGAAGATATTTTCAATATTTATTATGATATATTTAATATTCGTAACTTCATTACACATTTTTTTCTGAGAAAGACTTCATTACACATATTTTAAACCAAATATTATAAGCAACTTACGTGAACTTTTAATATATTTATAAGAATATTAATAAATTTTTTTATCTTGCACATTGTTTCATTAGTTCATATTATTTATAAAAATTGTCATTTTTAATGTATATATCATTTTTAATGTATATATATATGTATAGATATAATATTAAGTACATAAAAATTATATTATCATAAATATTATATATAAACTATATTTTAAATTTAAAAATATTAGGCGGGCGAGATGGGCACCTCGATCATAAGTGATACCCATCCCACCCCAAACACGGAAGGAGCGGAATGGGTCGCGTCAAAAATTGTCATCCTTAGTTTTTAGCCAAAATGACAAAAAATATATATATTATTGGAAAACATGTTTTTTTCATTTTAGAAAAACGTAAATAGCCAATTTGACCTATTACTGGATACCACATCTTAGAAAAGATTGTATGGTTATAAATTCTTAAGGTTTAACGCGTGCTTGGTCGCATAAAAGTTAACTCAACTTTTTGTGTATGTTTTGATGAATAGGGGTGAAAAGCAACAAGACAGGGTTTGATGGGCTGGTGGAAACAACAAAAATGGTGTATACTAAATTCACTCCAATCCAACAAAGACAACTTATTCTTGAAGCTCTTGATAAAGCATTTCCAAAGGAATTTCGTGACTTGGCAAGTTTATCCTTAATTACCATCTTTATTTTTCAGATTTTCCAAAATTTCTCATAATTCTTAGTACTACTAGAATGCTTTCTTTATGATATATATCAATTGATCAACATTGAAAACAATTTTAACATGAGATTTAATGGTCATTTATGGCTTAATTGCAATTTTAGTCGGATTAACAATCTTAGTCTTGTAATTTCTTGATCTGACAGTTTGAGATCACTTTAATAATTTTACCCTTTAGTCAAAATAGCAATTTTAGTTATGTAACTTAATTTAATGGTCATATATATTTTGGGTATTTTGGTTGAAGAACACGGGAGCTATGGGAGCAAAACAAAATATTAAACGTAGGACCTAAAATATTTACATGTGTACTTTATCTGACTATGGAATATGAAGTGAAATAGGGATTTGGAACAAAAGATTTGGCCCCCATTTGCGTGACCAAGTTTACGATTGGTCCGCTTTCTGAACCGATTATTTTTTAAATTATTTCATTAAATGAATTATATTCGTAAACTGATAATTAGTGACAACAATACCATGTGCATATATGATGAGTATATCAATTAGCATATGGATTTCTTTGTTTTCAGAATAGGATAATGTTTCCACCAACAAAATTTTCAAGAGAATATATGGCCGCTTTCACAACACTTTCCTTTGCTTGGATGGTTGGGCCCATGGAGGTATGTTAATTTGAGCATCCTTCTAATTAAGTAATAATTAATGATCAAAATGAAATAGTATAGGTAAATTATTTTTGTTGTGAAAGTTATACTATATATTAATTTTCTTAATTTTCTTCTTGTAAGGTGAAAGAGTCAGAGTTCGAAGGAAAACCAGAGAAAAATGTCGTGCATATAAAAAAATGCAGGTATATCTTTTTGCATCATCTATTTCAGTCAATTTTTTCAATGAGAATATATATGGGAGTGTTTTGCAAAAACTTTTGTTCTTAGAGAACATGATTTATGGTAGTAAAAGCCAAAATTAATTGAAAAGAAAAACTTGGTACCGTTTGCAACTTAGAAACTAAAAATTTAAATCAGTTAAAAGAGAATGTTTAGTGAATAAGTTATAAAAGTATTTCTTTGTGTGTAAAAACTAAATGAGTAATTTAAAGCACCCATATCCATGCTTTTAGATTCTAATTAACATTTGGAAAAATTAGAAACTTTTCTTTTCGCCAAACAATCATTTTTTAAGTGTTTGCAAACACTTTCTAAGATTGAGAAGCAGTAATTAATCTCTATCATAAGTTAATGCATCTTGCTAATTTTGTTTCTAAATGTATTAGGTTAATTATGAAAACTATGGTTGAGGTTTAGTCTAATTACCAAAATCCAATTATCTTTTAAAATTATAAATACCTTCTTGATATTTGATTCTCTTTTGTAATTGCATGCACCCTCAAAATGGAAGTATTGACTATTTGTTCGGTAAATGAGTTGTTTGTAATACTTTAAGGGTATATCTATAATTTTGAAATATAACTGAAATTTTTGGTAATTAGGGTGAACCTAATGGTACCTTTTCCATTCTCTTCCCATTTTCCCCGGCTTTTGGAGGCGACAAATCGTGTTGAATTTGCACTAGTGTGTGCAAAATGCCATCTCAAATTTTCATCAAGGAATTTATTGGAATGCCATTGAACATGGTCCCTAGTAAGCAACTTTAATTAAATAACCCTAATTAAACAATCTTTGTTTTACAAATTAACTTTTTTCTAAAGCTAATTTAATTCAATGATTTTTTTTGAAGTTAAAGCCTTGTAATATTATTACCAAAGCATAGCTCACATTACAAGCGAATTAACCCAAACTGGAAAATCTCCGTTGAGCCAAACAAATGACATAGGAGAAGAAGAAGCAAACTTAGCTATAGAATGAGCTAAAAAATTAACAGTCCGGTGCATATGGCACAATTTTGAAACGTCTATCTGCTGCATTCGTGCCTTGATCCCATCTACAATATCTCCAACATATCTTAGATCCCCTATTGGCTAAGTGACTGCTTGCACCGCCAATAATGAATATGTCGCAACATGAGCGGATAAAAATTGTTGTTCCATCAAAACTTCCATCCCGTATAACATAGCCCACAACTCACCTTCTAAAATTGATCTTGGACAAGATATTGCTTTTCCAAATACCACAAAAAGATCACCATTATTATCTCTAATCGAACCTCCCACACCATATAACCCATTATCATCATTAAAACAGAGGTCTGTGTCAAGTCTTACCATTCCCATCGGCAGGGCAATCCAAGAACTTTCTGAACCATATATGAACTTTTGATTGGGGCCTTTCAATTCATCTCTAATATTCTGAAATTCTGTTAGATGTGAGAAACACCAATTCATATCCTTCACAGAGTTGATATTGAAGCTATTATGTGTTGCTTGTAATATGACCTTCCAAACTCCTCATAAAAAAATGACCAAATTCTCGTAATCCTCCTTCGTCAACACCTTCTAGAGCCCCCACGCAAAATCCAACATAGACCCTCCACTTACCTTATTCCTAAATGGTCCATAAATTGTTTGTTTCCATAGGTGTTTTATAGCAGGACAAAAGACAAAGAACAATGTTGTGTATAGTAGTATCCACGCCCAAATGACACAACGGGCACTTCTCGGATAAAGGCACATGATATCTCTTTAAATTCCCTATTGTGGGCAAACACGGAGCCAGGAATAAAAATTGAAGGCCGATACACGAAAACGAGGTGAGCCCATACACGAAAATCATATAAATTATAATTAATTTTTTTTCTAATAAACAATCTAGTGTAAAATTTTAAAAAAAAAAAAACATTGGGGAGGGGGGGCGGAGTGCCCCCCCTGCATCCGCGCTTGGTTGTGGGGGATATCCAACACCACTCGCCACCCAAAAATCCTTACCTTCTTATGAATAGTCATTCCCCAAAGAAAATTCCACTATTTGACCATTCAATCTGAAGCCTGATGAGGGGAAGGATCGAATAGACCAACCTCTTATCGATAACCACTCGTCCACGGAATATTTTCCTTAGGATTCTCCCTCCAAAAATGATGATCTTCTAGATTCTTTGAAGGTAGTTGTATTCGGAAAATTTCATCTGATATATAGCTTGAAAATAAATTTTTTATAACTTCCGAGTTCCACCTGCCATTGGTAATTAGATCACTGACACGCATAGAATTAGGTACCCCATTAGATTCTATTGATAATTTACCACGATCCTGCCACCCATTTATCCATGCCACATGTATGGACTGACCATTGCCCACCTTCCAAATTAAACCTCTTTCAAGTACATCCTGACACTAATAGAATGAACGCCAAATGTACAACAGATTTTCTCCAAGCGGGGCATCCATAATATCCATGTATTTAAAATATCGGGCCTTCAATACTTTACTAACAAGTGTGTTCAGATGTCTGATTATTCTCCACACCTGTTTTGCTAAGAGTGCCTTATTAAATAATTCCATCTTCCGAAAACCCAACCCTCCAAGTCTTTTAGGCTTGCAAAGAAAAACATATCTTCTCCAGTACATTAGCTTCCTCCCATTTTCAACATCTCACCAGAAATTTGCGAGCTCTTTCTCGATATCAGCACATATCGATTGTGGAATACGAAAACACAATATCACATAAGTTGGGATATCATGAGCATGGATTTGATGAGGATCTCCTTACCTCCCACTGAAAACACCTTATTACTCCATCCTTGTACTCTTTTAATTATTCTTTCCTTCAAATAATTAAATTTTTTATCTCTTGTTGCTCATAATAAATGTTGGGAGTCGCAAGTATACTTCATGTCCCGAAACTACGGGTATAGTAAGAATTTGTTTTATGGCGTCAACATAGTCCATACACGTATTTGGGCTAAAGGAAAGTACGAACTTATCAAAATTATTAAGTTGCCCTGATGCTTTTCCATATTTCGCAAGACAATCCCTTATTGTGCGACCTTCACTTTAGGCAGCTCTGAAAAGTACCAAACTGTCATCGGTAAAAAAATAAATGGGATATTGGTGGAGCTCCATTTGCAATTCATATTTCGTGTAACTGTTTCTGTGCTTCGAGGTTCATGATCATGGAAGAGAGTCCTTGCGTGCAAATTACAAAAAGATATGGGAAATCGGATCACCTTGTCGAAAACTACGTTTAGGCACCACCCTACCAATTAGTTGATTGTTAATGGAGAAAGTATATCTCACTGTAGATACACATCTCATAATCAACTCCACCCAAGCTTGTGGGTACATTGGATCACCTTGTCGAAGCCCACGTTTAGGCACCACCCACCGATTAGTTGATTGTTAATAGAGAAAGTATACCTCACTATGGATAAACATCTCATAATCAACTCCACCTAAGCTTGTACAAACCCCAATCTTAGCATTATTGCTTCAAGAAAACACCACTCCACACGATCATACGCTTTGCTCATATCCAATTTAAGCGATGCGTATCCTCTGTTGATATTTCGGTGATTCCTCATCTAATGTAGGCATGCATATCCCAAAATGATATTATCCGTAATTAATTGTCCTGGGATAAATGCACTTTAGGGCTCATTTATTATGTCTTGCATAGTGCCACGAAGCCTATTAGTAATCATTCGGGTTATGATTTTATAACAAGTGTTACACAAATTTATTGGTCGAAATTCTTTCACGACCAATGGATCACTTTTGGAATAAGGGTAACAATCGTGTTATTCCATTCTTCCAGCGAATCACCATGATTTAGCACACCAAGAACCGCTCTTGAAACCCTCCTCACCTATTAGATGCCAATATTTTTGATAGAATAGTGTTGTCAACTCGTTCGGACCGAGTGCCTTGTCGGGAAATATTTGGAAAACCGTCTTTTTTCACCTCTTCTTGTCAAAAGGATTACATAGAATATCATTTACTCAATAATCAACTTTGGGTGATATATGTTGTAATACTTCCTCCATATCTAAGCACGTCGGGGAGGCTGTAGAAAAAAGATCATTAAAGTAGGCAACAATAATATCTGTCATCATACATTGGTCAGTGCAAAAATCCCCATGTTGAGATATAAGTTACGATAAAGATTACGAGCCTGCGTCAAGCTTGTGTGTGAAAATATTTATTGTTGTTATTGTCTCCCCAAGCTAACCAATTCACCCCGCTCCGTTCCGCCAATAAATTTCATCCTTTATAGGAAACCTTTCTATACTTTTCTTTTTCCACAATCAAATCTTGATTATGCATCCATAGCTGGTCCGATTTTAATGCATTAAGTGCGTCTCTCTTCTTCTCAATCTATCTCGAAATATTCCTGAACCTTGTATTTGCCCAACTTTCTAAAGCCTTACTAACGTGGCACAACTTCTGAAGGAAAGGTTGCCTGTAGATTGCATCCAACTATCATGTATGACATGTTCACGGTCTTCTTCTATAGCCCAATATGTCTCAAAAAATAACCATTGGTCTTTCCCGGTTATTATCCCCTCTCTCTCTGTTTTTTCGAAAAATAATTTGAATGGGATGATGATCCGAGTGATAAAATTCGAGTGACTCTATTTCTGTTGTCGGATATAACATTCGCCATCCAGTGTTATCCAAGACTGTATCTAGCCTAGCCAAAATAATGCTTCATTTTTCCTCCGATTCGCCCATCTAAAGAATTCTCCCATACTCCTAGATCTTGCAGCCCATTCTCCTCAACCGTTTCATTTCTCTAAAATCTACCATTTGCCCATGTAATAATTCGATAATTTATTACTTACTTTTATGACATGGTTTATAATAGTACTATATACTAATAAAAAAAGGCAACATTATATTAGTTATACTATATGCCCAAATTTTCATTCATACTCAAAGAAATTTAACTTTTTTTATCACGTGAACCACATTGAATGACACAAAGCGTCTATGATAAAAAATTGTGCAAATTAAGTTTCTATATTTAAAATTAATCTTTACATGTAATTATTTTTGCAGATTTTGATGACATGAGTCAGAATATATATATGGCGAGCCTCCACCGTAATCCTCGAGATCCGGCTTTTACGCACCATGCTATAAACTATGTAATAATTTTTCTTGTTCTTTTTTTATTGCCATATATAATTTTTTTTACAAGAAAAGTAATCTTATTAATAAATTCAAACTAGCAATACATAGATAGAAGATATGAACAAATCTGTTAAAATCATAAAAGATAAAACTATCAAAAGATTCATAACATCTAGATTAATAATAAAAATCGGCATAAAGCCTATAATTTTAAAAAATTTATAGTGCCTAGAATACCCATGATTCCATATCTGCAATCTTTTGAAGACCATAATATGAATTGTTACCTCTGTCTGCCGAATTGAAAACTTGCTTGTCTATATCGTCCGCACAAGAAAAACACCGCACCAAGACGATGATAACAAATTAATGTCTCACCAGACGATAAAATCACAAACAAAAAAAAAAAAACAAACAACCCAGATCTATGTGAAAAATCACTTATATATTTAGAAAATAAATTGATAAAGAAGATGTTGATGGGGTGATTTTAGACCAAAAATGGTCAAAAATCACCCCTTAACAATGAAGAACAAGAAGAGAAGCAAGAGAAAAAGAGTTTTAAAGATTAAAAATATAGTCATACATACTTAATTGACTAAATTCGTCGGATTTAATTTTGTTGTATATTTGGACTATAGAATAATGTTCATATAATTAATCATTATTTGCATATATTTTTGCAAAGGCCACCAAAAGGCACCAAAAGAATTGCATTGACAACGATTTAGAGTACCAAACAAGATCATGTGATGATATCATGAAAAATGGAGTGAGAAAATAATTAGAGGTGATAAAAAAAATTCTCACTTAATTTATGAGGAAGATTAAATTAAATGAAGGCAAAAATGAGCAAGATAGCTCACATAAATAATTCCATTGTGTTGTAAATAATCCCTTATTTATATACTATATATGTTTAAGTAGTGTATCCATATAAATATCACAATATGAATTATTGTTAATATAAGCTAGTACAAATAATACCGTATATATGTGTACTTATATTTTATGCATATGACTAATAGAAGAATGGAAGAATTTGTAGGGAGAAATTTTCGTGTGTATTTTTTTCATTCCATTAACCATATATATACATAAAATTCGAAGCAATATTACGCTTGTGATTTAAAGTCACAAGACATATTACTATGCATCTTGTGATGGCTATTGTTGCTAAAAGTCCATAATGGGACAAATTGTTACAACACTCCCTCTTGGACGTAGCACTATATTAAGCTGGATGAGCATGCCTCATTAATAAATATAATGGGAACTATAGATGATAAAGAAATAAAGGTAAAAATAATGTTGCTTCCCACATCTTCCTATGATAAAGGGAAGAAAAAGGAATAAGACGGTTGCAACCGTTGTTCTTAAGACGTGATAGAACGGTCAAGTTTGTGATCATTTAAAATGAGTTATGAATTAATGGAGAAAATCAATGGAAAAACTGGCAATTAGAGGAATTAGCTGCTATTTATGATTATGCTTTCAAATGCCATTTTTTCATATTCAGACTTTTCAAAAAATGAATTTATGTTTGTGCAGTGAAGTTCTATTTGGAAATAAAGTCATTTTCACTTTTAACTTTTCTTTTTTTTTTTTGTGAAAATAGAATTTTGGAAGCACAACCAAACAATTCTCTGTATTAATCATGCAAATCTATGTCAAAATACATTTCAAAAAGTAAAACCAAACAAGTTTTCACTACAATCATGAAACTTTTTGTCAAAAGTACACTTAATAAACTATAACCAAATATCTTTTCATTTCAAAATATGGAACTTCAGACAACAAATCAAACATATTTTCATTTTACACGAAATTCGATAACTTTTCAAAATTCATTTCTTTTTTTTTTGAGTACAATGGGGGAATTTGGGGAGGGGACACACACACCCGTATGGATCGAACCCGGATCATTCACCCTTACAACACATGTCTCAACCACTAGCGCACAAGATTGATCCCTTCAAAATTCATTTCTCAATACTATAAAAAAATTGGATATGAAAATACATCCATATAAGCCCTACATAATTTTCTAGGAGGAGGATGCCCGTTTCAATTAAATAAAACTAGACATTTATTCTATAAATTATTTTCTTTGATAACTTGATGGAGCATGGACTAAAAATTTCTTTGCATATTTAAAGGGTAAGCCCAATTTTTCTGCAAAAGGTAATTTAATGGGCTTGTATTTTTTTGATAAAGTGATAGCGTGGCTAGAGTTGGCAACATAAGTTTGGACCATTGATATATTGCTAGACTTATTGGGTTGGACCCAATTTATGTTAAATTGGGTTTAATTAGTTTGGGTCGAATTGAATGGGCCCAACTTTCCTCATGTCCATGGAAGCCCTCCACACGTTTCCTCGATAGTTTGGTTCTTTTTTGAAAAAATGTTTTTCTTCTTTAAAATGAAAACATGTTTGATTAATACTTTTTCAAAATAAGATTCATTCTCACAAAATGTTTGTCACTCAATACTAATGTCAAATATTATTGTAAAATTATATGGCCAACATAAAAACCCTACTAATCATGACAAAATAATATATTTTCGACTAAAAATGTTTTGAATCATTTAACGTTGATTAGTATGTTCAAATAATGTGACATAATGTTTTAAGTCCTAAGATTGCTATTAGGAGTCATAATCGGCTAATCGCCTCAGTAAGCGTGACAACCGTGTTTGAATACTAAATAAAAGAATAGAAGAGCCATCATATTATAGGGATGAGAGTGAACGAAGATGGGGTTGGTATTGAACATATCATTCTCATCCTAAAATCTCATCTCTAATACCATTGTTCCCATTGGGTATCTCGTATGGAGATGAAGAATCCTTCGGGAACGAGGTCACCACGCGGAATCGATTTCCTATTTTCTATTTATTAATAAAAAACTTGCAAAATAATTTACTTAAAATAACCAATAATTAGTATAAATATAAATAATATAAATCCCTAATTTGTACAAGTAAAATTAAAAAGACTTGATAGTTTTATAAATTTCAGAATTAATAAAATAAAATATTATAAATATAATTAATACTAATAATAGATAAATAATATATATGTATATTGTAAGTCCAAGCGGTTACGATAATCTAGAGGGGGTGAATAGATTATCTCCATCTTTTTCGATTTCGCCTCTTTTTCGAATCGAATGCTCAAAGACAATAATAAAAGTGCGGAATGTAAACAACACACGCCGATTTATAGAGGTTCAACCCACCTAGGGCCTAATCCTCTACCACCCCAAAGATATCCGGATGGATTTCAAAAGAAAAAGATTTTATTAATTACCAAAATTAATACAACACCAACTTACAACAACACCTTGAAGAGCACCACACTCTTCTTCAACACCACCTTTGAGATTACCACAATCTCTTCTTGAAGATTACCACAATCTCCAACGGCACCTTGTGGAGATTACCACAATCTTCAACCTTGAAGAATACCAAATTCTTCAACACCTCAACAAGAAGATTACCACAATCTTCTTTACACCTAACACCTAGATCACCCAAGTGTGTTCTTACCACAAGAACACTCACAAGGATATCTTGTGTTGAATGATGACCCAAAATTCAAGATTACAACTCGATAATGAATTATACAATTGAGTGCAAGTGTAATCAAGAATATCCTAGACCTCAAAGATGTGAAAGTGATAAGCTAGGCAAATTACAACAAGAATAATGACAATATAAGACCAAGTGTTTGCTTGAGTATTTCTTGTTGTGTTGTATTGTTCTCTCTTATAGTTGTGCTTCAAATCTTCCTCTATTTATAGGAGATGATTGAAACTTGATAGTGCTCTCTTGGAATATGATATCTACAAAAAATTGCAATTAAAATCAAGATTATAGTCATAAAATCAATTCCACAATTTAGGGAAAAGTTGTCTGGCACAACTACAGAGTTTTTGTCAAAACCATAGGGCAACCGGTCGCACGAAAATGACGTTTGAAAAATACACAACAAAATAACATTGCAGGCGACCGGCCGACGACACCTCGACCGGTCGACGTCCACCCCAACCGCTTGCCCTCTTCAAAAAAATCGAAACAGAGAAGTTTGCAAATTTGAACCAACCTTCGTGTAATCTGGCCGCCCTATAAATCGACGTGCCGACGCCACCGGCGCCTATATGTGGTGACCGGTTACCCTCACCATTTTCTCGCAAACATGAAGTTTTCTTTTTGCACAACTTTCAGTGCGGGTTGCCCTATACGGCGACCGGTTGACCTCAAAAAAAAAGTGTTGTCCAATTTTATATCGAAAATAAACTTCAAGAAATACTCAAAAAATAGTGAAAACATTTTAGACCGATCGGAAGTATTTAGACAACATTTGGAAACATAGTTTGGATGTAAAAACCCATTGATACAAAATCATTAAATGTGTTGTCCAATTTTTGTCGAAAATAAAACTTGAAGAAATACTCCCGGAAAATATTAAAATTATTTTAAATCATTTAGAGTATTTGGACAACCTTTAAAACCATTGTTTTGGTATAAAAACAAAATCATCAAAATCATGATAAAACCATTTATCAAACATATATTTGTGTGTTTATATATTCGGAAATATGGATGAGATGGGGTATCTGATCGGTTTATTTAAATGGGAACGAGGATGGAACGGACGGGGATATAAATATCATCCCGTCCCGATTCTAGAGAAGTAGGGAATCTCCATTCAAGCTCATCTATTAATTAATTGGGGTTTCGTCATCCCATTTTATTCGGGTACCAATAGAGATCGTTACCTACGAAGATTTTGCTATTCCTATCATATTATATATATATATATATATATATATATATATATGTTAATTAATCAGAATAGATTTTAAAAAGTAATAACAAAATATATATAATTGGACTTTATGATGCTTACTTGAATAGTATATTACACATTTATAGTATATCATATGTAGGTCGGGATAATCGAAAAACGTTCTATATATGGCAATAAATAAATAAAACAACAAATTTTTTTAAGGATAAATGAAACCCATCAAACGCATGCAATGAATAAAGAAATTGGCGAGCAGCGCATGAGTTTTTAATTCGCACATGATTCATCCTTAGGGTAATTGTAATATTTTTTGGATTTTCATATGCTATCATCTATTTTGCAACCGACACAACATTTTCATTTTTTCCGGTAATGAAAAACCTTTATCCTAAACATTTGTTTAATTACAAGTAGAACCTTCACAGTTATGTACATGCACGACGGAGCTTCTATTTCAAAATAGTGTTTCATTTTTTTATTGCTTCACATGCATAATTGGCACGTGTACTGGTGTTACCATATTAAAATTTTAGGATTGATTTATACTTTAAAATTAATATGGTAACTTTAATACACGTGATCACAAGTAGTGACGGGGAACTGGGGTAGGGCGCCAACTAATATTAATATAAAAAGAGTCCATTTTGGAATTTTGGCCACTTCTCCATAGTAAAAATAGTTTTAACCATGTTTTCTTAGCCATTTTTGAGTTCAAATTTCCACTTTGTCGTTTTCTTTCTAGGGACCGGTCCATAACCCGATACCCAAAAATGTACTACATCAATTTTTATGAAATATAATTAAGTACTTCATCGATAATACAAAGGATATGACCGTGTCAAAATGGGTAAAAAATATGTTTCAAAAATATGACTATTGTTCATTTTTACGAAACATATGGACAATTTGTCCATTACCACATGTGAAAAATTAAAAACAATACATCAAATTTAAAATAAGTAGAATTTTTATTAAGTCATTGTATTTATTCAATCACATCTTAATATTAAAAAATAAATAACAAAATACAATTACATCAATATACAAAAAGGGACAAATAGGGACACAAGATAATAATGAAAAAAATACAATTTAGGTTTATAGCAGACTTAAAAAAGTACCAAAATTTTGAAAAATGGGCAAAATGACCAAGACGCATATTCAAAATTCACAAATGAAAGTAAGAAAGAAGAATACAAGAAAATTGAAGACTTTTTTTTTTCCTATTTTTCTATTTTTTATATTTTAATATTAAAAGTGAAAGGACCAAAATACTCCTACTTTTTATCAAAATTTGAGGGGGTCCAATGCCCCCTTTGCTCATTAGTACTTCGTACATGATCACAAGCATCCGTGTAATGGAATAACAAATTAAACACCATTTTAAAATATGGAAGATCTCATCCGTATCCCCCGCATACGGAGGCATACAATTCATAAATGTTTATTGGAGACGGAATTAGCTAGTGAGGGTGAATTTATCACAATTCGGGAATATTCCATTAAAATTTGTAAGAATCTTAAAACTTAAATTTGGACCTAACAATGATTTAATTACTTTTATTAAAGTCGTTTTAAACATTAAACATTAAACATAAAATAAAAAATATATTTGGTATATACTCTCCTAAAATTATTAGAACATATCATACATATATATGTGATCTCGTAGGACCCTCTTTATGTAAGCATGTGGATTGATCCTATTCATTCACTCTATTTGATCAATGGTCCAGATGCCTATTAAAATTGCCTCATTTATCAATTAATTAAAAGACAAACAGTGGCAAAAACAAGAAATAACAAAATCCTATAACCACTTTTCCATTAATAATGCCCCTACAATCACGGATGTGATGAAGATCATCTTTCCATAATCGAAAACACAATCACACCAAAAACTCGACTCTCTCTCTCTCTCTCTCTCTCTCTCTCTCTCTCTCTCTCTCTCTCTCTCTCTCTCTCTCTCTCTCTCTCTTCTCTCCTCGGAGCAAAAACAAAACTCAAAATCGACGAGCAAAAATTGTGAAATACACCATGGAAGATCAATATACTAATCAACATCAAGGTGACATATCGATAAACACCATGGGGGAACATAATGCACACCAGCAACCGGAGCACACATCGATGGAAATAATAGAAGAAGCCTACGAATATGGAGAAGAGAGAATTGGTTCATGAATTTAATTTCAAAAAAATGATGCAAAAATAGTGTATATGTGTTGTATAACTAAACTAAAAAGATGCATACATTGAATTATTTCAAAAGTGACAAATAAAGTTCGATGTTTTAAAATATTACATAATTATTGTGTATGTGATGTATAATTAGATGAAAACGATGCATAAATAGTTTAGGTTGAACTTTGAGTCATTGTAAAGTGACAATCAAAGATTGTTGTTTTAAAATAGTGCATAATTATTGTGTATGTGATGTATAATTAGACTAAAACGATGCATAAATAGTTTAAATTGAACATTATTGAGTCATTTCAAAAGTGACACCAAATATTGTGGTTTTTAAAAAGTGCATAATTATTGTATATGTGATGTATAATTAGACGAAATCGATGCATAAATTGATTATGTTGAAGCCGTATCACGATTTTGCGGAAAAAAGGAGGAAACTGAAAGATGAAAACTCTTTTGCATTTGAAACAATAGGGGAAGAAAGAAGTGAAATGTTTCAAAATGGAGGAAAGAGTTGAAAGTGGTAATCAAATCAGAATCATATCCTTTGAAAATTGATAGACACAATCGATTGCAAAAAAACTTAAAATGTGTTTCATCTAAAAGACAAACTTGCCCTTTATGGGCAAAATTTTTTAAAAAAGGCAAAAAAATAATTTTTGATCCATTGATTTGATAAATTAACATAGATTAGTCCACACTGCCTTCTGAGAAGCCCCTTGCCAAATTTGATCTTATACGATTATAATAATAATAATAATAATAATAATAATAATGATAATAATAATAATAATAATAATAATAATAATAATAATAATAATAATAAAACAGAATCGGTTCAAAAGGAGTGGATTTAATTGCAAAAAACCTTAAGGTTTTACAAAAAACTCATTTATTTTTTAAAATTACAAATATCCCATTTATATTTTATTTGTATTTTACAAATTTGAGACAATACAAACCTCAAGAAATGTTCGCAATACTTAATTAAAGAGATATTTATAATTCAAAGATAATTGAACTTTGTTTTTTTTTTTTTTTTTTGTAATTAGCGATACTTAAGGGCATGAGCGCAGTTAACTCGAGATTTGGGGGCGAAACCTATTTTAAAGACCATAGAATAAAATTATTCTCAATATTTTAGGATAAATGTAATTTTCATTAGTATATATAGACATATAATTTTAGAATAAATAACA
>CM071924.1:94182992-94278236 GCA_016081115.2 Rehmannia glutinosa | reverse complement strand
ACTGAAAGAGAACTAGTCCACATGTTGCGTGTCTTTGTAAAGATCAAATTGCATGTGACTCAAAACTCAAAAGGTTAGTAATACAAAAAATTGTCTTATTTCAAACATGATAAATCAAGCTTTCTAATTTTTTAATTTAGATTACTGGATATTTGTTTCTTCAAGCTTGATAATTGGTTGGCAAAACTTTGGGGATACATGAGTTAAAAAAAAGGCACAATTGCATACATTGCGATGCTATCAGGTTTGAGTGTAAGCCTCCGACATTTTATTGTGATAATGGAAACAATAAATTTGCTCCTATTGAGATTCTCGATGAATTGTACGAAAATTTGTTTACTTCTCAATTAGAAGACGCCATCAACTTCCGAACAAATATTCTTCCATTTAACTGCATATTTTTCTTTTACCTTATTTGGAGTAAAATTACTAAACAGTTCGCATATACAAGGCGAAGCATTTATGCTTTTCGAGCGCAAGGAATGGTGTATAATGATCTTCTGGTTTAGTACCCAATGATCCTGGTTATTTTCAATTCTATTTTGTAGAAACAAAAAATGTAGTCTCATATAGATTGAAAGAGACGTCAAAATAAAACTCAACCTTGAACCCCTACCCCACCAAAAGAGAAGAATAAAACAAAAAGGAACATTTGGGTATATATATAAACGTTTGCTACCTTTTCACCCACTGATCAGAAAGCCACAATTTGATGCCCCTCTGGACCTGCCTCACTTTTGAATGTAATTCCCGGGCAATGAATCCTCCTGTGTTATTTGCTGCAAAGTATGACATAAAAGTAAATAAATATGTATAGAGCAAGTCTCATAGACCTTGCCTCACTTGGATCAAATCATTGAGACGGACTCCTCCCTTTATCTTCGGAATACAACCACTTAAAATAAATTTAAAAATAATAATGAACCAATTTAAAAAAACAAAAATATACCCTAAAAACATGAAACATGACAAACCCGAAAAAAAAAAACCCAAAAATAAAATATTAACCCTAAAAAAAAACTAAAAATCCTAAAAACTCAAAATCAATTAAAAATAAACCCAAGAAACAAAATAAACCCTAAAAATAAATATAAACCTAAGAAAAATAAAATCTGAAAAAAAAAACTTTAAAACTTTGTAGGCTCCGTCTCACGGATCTAAACCGTGATACCGTCTCCACGCAAGTTTTGCCATATGTATATGATACTTAATGTATTCATTGTGAACTATTCAACTTAGATTAATATTTTATATAATTAATTATTAACTTTAACGTGGCTGTAGCCATTGTTTTCCATCTCCACAAATGAAGGTATCGAGATTCTTCGTGGGAATTATGACTTGCTCCTCATAAACACCAGTCTTCACATAAATAATGAATTAATCTTGATCCTTGGGTGATTTTATGGGTATGCCGCAAATCGCGTCCCATTCACCATCCCATTCTCGATGATTGATTTGTACTTAGGTTTGACTATTAGATCCCGACAGATTCCTCAAGGGAATAAAAATTGCAAGTTTTTCCTGGACTATGCTTGCTCGCTGTCCTCGATGGCATCATGATCACCTACTAGGGAAATGGAGGCCTGCATCATATCCACAACATATATAGTCCACGAAGAACTTGCAAGCTTTTATTCCCTTGAGGAATACTGTCGGGATCCAACAGTCAAACCCGAGTACAAATCGATCATCAGAATGGGGTCTGTGACGTTGTTCATCTTAATCTTGGTCGTGGCCTCTATGGCTCTATTGCTTTCAGGCCTGACAAAGCCAGAATCCAAGGGGAGAAGAAAAATATTTTGAATAATATAATTAGTTATTGTTGTGGGAACTCAATATTAATTAGCTTCTTAAATATAGAATCTCAAAAGCTCAAATAAACGGAAAACCGTCATTTCAGTAAATGATTTACTATTTATTACACAAGCCATGTTTTGTGATAAATGAATGATCATGGATATGTACAAGATGAATGGTTGGCCCCTAAAATCGAGAGAAAACAAAATCTCACCAATACATCCTTTTGTTTTTCTTTTCCTTTTTAATTTCATGTATATCATGTAAATAAAAAAAAAAAATGAATTTGGACATATTCAATTAGTTTCAAAATGAGAATTAGTAACCTTAACCAATTAGCGGATTAATTTTTTGGCCAATGGTTTAAACTTCAACGGCATATGCATATTTTCATGCAGAAATTTCCTCTGCTCCACAACCCATATATTTTTCTAGAAAAAAAAAAAGATAAGTAAATATCCCCACAATCATCATATATATGTTGTAGCTACAATTTTTCCAATCTTTTGCGACAACTCCTTTTACATTTCGTCACTATTGGATGTTAGCAACAATTTTTGTGACAATTCGTGGGACCAAGTTATTAGAGACGACAAAAAATAATTATTTTGACGACAAAATGTAGTTGTCGCAAATACCTCTATTGCAAAAATCCATTTTTCTTGTAGTTTATACATAGGTGCATGTGGATATCTTAGGTTGAACAGAACTTTTAAATTATTGACTTGTTAAAGGGAAATGTAAAATGTTTATCTCAAGCTTGACATTTCAAATATGAGTTTTTATCAATACATAAATTAAAAGTTGTATAATCGGGTTTTAGTGTTGAGAAAAATGAGAATTGAAGAAAAGACGGACAAACAAGCGCTCGTCCATATATATATAGCAGTTTGCTCGCTGTTAATCGCATTGCACTATTTGTGTTGCATGTATATGGTTTAACACATTTATTTTGATACATAAATAGCACTATGAATATTGTATTAGTACTTAATTAAATATGCAATTCAAGAAATATTAAATTTTGACATATGTATCAAATTATTTCATATTAAATTAATATTTTTGTTTATGTTTTTATTAAAATATAATTTATACTTATTTAGACAATTTTCATTCTTCATTCTTGTTTATACTCATATATTTCATCATGTAAAACTTAAGATATTTTATACTTGAACTTTGTAATAATTAATTTTTGTGTGCCTGATCTTTATTAGGCCTAATTTTATAGATATGATATTGATTTTAAACGATGATTATTATACTTCTGGTTTTTGTTGAACTTTGGTTTGGTTTCAAAGTTGCATGAAAATCTATTTATGCTATCTTATAATAATAATAATTCAATTAATATTTCAAAGAATGAACGTGATAATTATAGTGCAAAGTGGAAAAACGCACTATAGTTAAAAACAAATTAAAAAACAACATCTCAACAATATGGAAAAAGGTATCTCAAGATGATATAAACATATTTTTGTCATCTAAGGTTAGAACATATTTAAGAAGAAACGATAAACAGACTTGCAAATGATGGTCCTTTGAGAGAGCTAAAAGTAAGGACTCTTCCTATTTGCAAATCATGTCTAGAACGGAAAATGACTAGAGACATTTCTCTGCGAAAGACAATAGAGCCAACGAACCATTAGAGCTTGTACAAAGTGATGTTTGTGGTCTCATGAACATAAAAGCTAGATATATGGCTTTGAGTACTTCGTTATTTTTATTGATGATTAATCAAGTTATGGATATGTTTATCTCATTCATAGGAAATTGAAGACCTTTTGAAAGTTTAAGGAATTTTACGCGGAAGCTGAAAAGCAGATAGACAAATATTTGAAGCGTATTCAATCTAATCGAGGGAACGAGTATGTCAATACTGAGTTCAAAATTTATTTGCTAGAGCATGGTGTTGCTAAAGGAGAAACTGAACTTTGCTTGATATGATTAGGTCAATGATGAGCAACACAACACTGTCTGATTCGTTTTGCAGGTATACATTGCAAACGGCGGTTTGCATTTTAAATGTATTTCCAAGACAATTCAAAACACCAAGAGAGACGTTGTTAAACGGGTAGCACACTTTTATTTGTACTAATTGAAAAACAATCTTCAATAAAAATATTCGGCAATTGAATTAATTTTTCAAACCAATTCAAGTTGTTTCAAGGCTTAATAATTGTCAATTTACTAGTCTAAAATTGACAAGTTCCTTTGGCCATCAGATTTTTGTGTTTTCTTCTTTTATGTTTTGGTGGTTAAGTTTATATAATTGTTCAAATTCCTTCTTTATTCCTTTAGTCCAATCCAAGGATATCATGAGGTGAAAACATCGTGAGAAAAATTATTTGGGTGCCTACACACTATAGGATGATTGAACCGAAAGATCGTGGGTGTCGGCCGAGATTAAAAGATCTGTAGAATAACATTCAACAAGCAAAGAATAAAAAATCATCGAAAAATATAATTTTCTTACCGATATTCCATTAGTTAGACTAAATGCAATATACATGATCAAAGTTGGATCTTATTTGACCAAGATTCGATCCAAACTCGAATAATTTTGAACATGTCTTAATCAAGAGCGGGTTCATCGATTCGATGACAGGATGATTAGATCTTTAATTAGATTCAAATTGTGGTTGTCAACTCATTGGATTGGATATATACAAATGGAGACACATTGGGGTAATGCTATCGAGTTCATTAAATTCAAGCTTTTTGAGTTGCGCCCAAGTGCGTTAATTCATTTGGAAGTATAAAATTTATAAATGATGTACACTATAACTATAAATATTATTTTATATAGTGACTACGAGATTTGAATGGAATCTTATATTCCAAAATCGTATTTTGTCTCATATTTTATAGCATGAACGATTGTCATGTGTACGACACCTACCAATCGTAAATCAAACATAAAATGTGGAAATTTAATGACTTAATTCCAAAATGAAGGATACTAACTATACCCCAAAGATCAAAGAAAGACACTAAGTTTGAGGGTTTTCAATTTATGACAACAACTTTAAAATTTTGGCAACTTTAGGACAAATTGAGTTTGACTTGCCCAAGTCAAAGCACTGACACCCAAACCTCAATTTTGAGCCCGAATTGCCCAAATTTTAGTCTAATTGCTTACGTCACATAAAATAAGTCTAAAACTTATTTTAAAAACTTTACAAGTAAATCTAAAAATTATAAAACCAATTTACAAATTAACAAGTTGAGTCTAAATATATGAAAATAAATTTGATAATTATTTAAGTATATAAATTAACAATTAAAATGTAAATATTAGAAAATAAATCTATAAAATATGAAAAATAAAATTATAAAAAATATTGAATAACCCAAAAAATAACTAAATAAAGTTTGAAAATGTGAAATAGGATTTAAAACATTATTTAATATATACCGAAATTACAGAATAAATAATGAAAATATTTGAATAAATCCAAATAAATATTATTTATTAAATCTAATATTTCTTTAAAAATTTAAATATTAATTAAAATAATATAAAATTACAAATTAAAATTTGAAAATACTTAAAGACATCTAAAAATTATAATTGAATCAAAAAATTATATTATTACATATAAAAAATATAAAGTTTTTATTTCTTTAAGTATTTTTCAAATATTGGTTTGTAATTTAAAATTACTTTAATAATGTTTACATTTTTAAACAAATTTTAGATTTATTAAAAAAATATTTAGATTTTATATTGATAGTTCTTGGGTTTATTCAAATAATTTCATGATTTATTCGGTATTTTTTGACATATTAAATAACGTTTTAAATCTTATTTCACGCTTTTAAACTTTATTTATTAATTTGAAGACTTATTAAATAATTTTTAAAATTCAAGTTTTGTATTTCCCAATTTTATTTTTGTATATTTATATTTTAATTGTTAAATAATAACTACTTAAAATAATTATCACATTTATTTTTATATATTTAGACTCGTTAATTTGTAAATTTTTAAATTGGTTATAAGATTTTCAGATTTTTTTTTTGTAAATTTTGAAAATAATTTTAGGCTGATTTTATTCGACATAAGCAATTAATTTTCCACATAAGTAGGTAGCCTAAATTTGGACGGCTCAACATTGAAGATGTCATGGGATATGACAACTCCGGATATACGAAGTAATGTTACAATCGTAGAGTTATTGAAAGGAATAGTCGATAATATGGAAAAACTATTCAAAATCTATTTTATCAGTACAAACTATTTTGAGGGAATGGAAGAGGAAAAACTAGATATAAATAATCCCTCTATTGCCTCGAGTTAAATGACATTCGTCATATTGACGAATACACACTACAACATAAATGATATTAGGTAATACCCCAAAAATGTTACCTAATGCCCATAAAATGTTACTATAGACCATAGGTAGCACTTTTATGGTGTCGCACTTGCCCTAGAAGCACTTTTATGGTGTCTTTGACACCCGTGCTACCTATAGTCCAAGGTATCACTTTTATTAGCTTTTAGTGACATTTTTCTAAGTGTTACATAAGTTCTCTATTGGTAACACTTTGAAGCAATATTTCTAAAATGTTAAATATGAATCTTATTTACACTTTTTGTAACACTTTTTATATTTGTAACACTTTTTAAAAAAATACTTCTATAGTGTTATATATGAATCTTATGTAACACTTTTATTGTAGAACTTCTGAGAAACATGTTTTTGCCACTAAGTAGATTCGAATCCACGATTGCTTATGTGTGGAAGTGACAATTTTCCATTAAGCTAAGTTGATTCTTATTACAACTATTATTTTATTTTATATATACACATACACACATATATTGTAACGCCCAAATTCGATAAAACAAAATAATCACAAAACTCCAAATTATCGAGTACTACTCGGATATTATTATTATTATTATTATTATTATTATTATTATTATTATTATTATTATTATTCAAACTTAGGCTCCACAAGAGTAATTATCCAAAGTATAACATTTGGAATATATAACTTGACTAAATCTAAGTCTATCGAAAAGTCCACAAAATACGTAGTAAACCCAAGTACATAAACTAAGTATATTACAAATTTTACAACTAAGTCTTAACTTAAGGAAGAACTATTAAAACTACAAATAAGGTAAAATTGATACAATGGAAATAACTTAGTACAATTACGGTTCAAAAATACTTAGTGGCAAAACCGAGTAATTAAATCACACGATCCGCATTCTCGCGTTACTCTTGTATTTGTGTCCGGAATCAATTTCTGCCTCTGAAAATTTTAGGAAAACTTGGGGTGAGCTAAACGAGCTCGGTGGGTAGGGAATCGAATGCAAGAGTTGTTAATGAAAACTTGAAACGAATCCATTGAGCTAATTACTAGTGAACAAAAGCAGGTTTCATGCGTGCAAATGAATGCAAAATTAACAGACTAATATTTAATTGTGGCACATACAAAACAAGTACCGCTACACAAGCAATCAATTTCACGAATGAGCAACTTATCCACAAAACTAATATTGCGACAAAGATTGAAACGGTTATACTAACTCGACGATTGCTAGAATCCTCGCATCAAATACAATATTAGTGCAAATACGGTAAAATGAATTATGATAATTCAATCCGATTTTTACTACGGACATGAGTTGATGCCCCATTTTAAAACCCAACGGTCGGTACAATTCAACGGTAAACGCAGGACTAGTGTGAATTAAACACCACACCTAGCGTTCTCCCACACACCACAAATATTAAAAACATAAGTCAATCAAGCTAGCAGTATAATGGGGCCATACACTTGGCTCTTTCATCCCTCTAAACAAAAAAAAGGCGTCATACACTTGGCAGTCATACAATTGACACTTTCATTCCCGGAGCGATAATGGGGTCATACACTTGGCGGTCATACAATTGACACTTTTATTTCCAAAACGATAACGATGGGCCATACGTTTAGCGACAATAATGTATTTCTTGAAAGAAATCCTTTAACTTGGTTCCTTGACCCAATCATTTACAATATCCATTTTTTTTTAAAATGGTCTTAATGGCTCGCAGGCCCAACTAAAACAAGCAGTATAAACAATCTATCCAAAGTCAATTAAATAGTGTAACACTTGGAATAAGTAAACACGTAGAACACTTTTGGATTTTGTAATTTCTACCATAATAAACTTACATAATTCCTTAGTAAGCTTAGGCTGAAGTTTTGTATATTATGTGAGTCAATGAGTGGTAGTTTGGGGTGGTAAAGTAGAAACAATGCATGGACAAGTAAAAGAAAATTGAGGATGTAGCACCAAGATGTCTCTATCGCACATAACTACAACGATTTTCATATTTTAAGTGGTATAGTTTAGACCAACATCTGAAGCACTTGAATCTAATTCACTTGAAAGCTAAGAAGTTGATGTATAACTTTTATGTTAGGAGCAATACTCAAATCATACAATTGAAGGATGAAAATTTGGTCCGAATGATAATGACGCTATTTGAAATTTTCAGATTAGGTGAGTTTGAGAATTTAGTCATAATATTCTCTAGAAAGTAGATATTGGGATGATTCTTACGGCCATGGAAATCCAAACATAGAACTACAACTCTTGTGAAGACACCAAAATGAAATTTGTACGTTACAATGGTGAAAATAACTCGAATTAGAGGAACGATCGCAGTCACAAGAATCAACAAAGACAACGGGCGAGGTTCGACATGTCCTAGTATTTTTACCATAAGTTTGTCTAAAAAATTGATATTGAGGTGATTGAAGTTGCTATGGAAAGTTAAGGCATAGATCTACATTTCCTAAGAAGACACCAAAGACTAATTCGTAGGTTAAGAAGGTGAAGGACTGCTCGAAAGGCAAGAGGTTGCTCGAAATGTGCAGCAGAAAAATATCGTCAGTTTTCTGTCAATTTTTTTTTGAAATTTCAAGCAAGAAATCTCTCTCCATTTCCTAAATAACCAACTAAATATTCCATCATCTACTCATGAACACCATCAGAGTTAAATTTGCAGCATTTCAACAGTTTAATATCTAAAATTTCTCATTGACATTCAAACAAGGACAACAACATGAGGGATTCACACATGATCACATAAGTAAACAACCAATTAACATCAATTTGTACAATTCAAGCAAGAACAAGCAAACCCATTTGAAGAATCTTTTCTTTAATAAATAAAAGAAATATTACCCACTTAAAATAATCTTCAAATATATTTTTACCTACCTTTGTAGAATCAAGATTCCGCAACAAATACACTCGAATTAAACCTTCAATTTACTCTCCAAAGATCCCTTAGCAGCTCACGGCCAAGAAGCTCTAAACACTCACTATTCCTTTTTTCCAAGGGTGACACTATTCACACCCCCAAATCCTCTAAATACACTCTCTCTTTTTAATTACTTAATTGTTATCATTGAAAAGACTACAATGCCCTTAGTACCCTACCAAAATTCTAAATTCACCAAACAAATCTCTAAATACACCCTCTTTTTAAACTTATAATCTTTTTCCACAAAAACTATATTTTTTTTCTCACGAGCCATCAAGAACAGTTCAAAACTGCAGCCCCAACTATCAGAAAGATTCAGTCAAAACAATACAATAATAAGATAGAAAATGAAAATTCCCATGAAAATGCTCACGGAAGATGAGTGCTTCTTAAGAATGAATATGCTTTAGTTTATCATTTGATTGAGATGGAAAAACTTCATTGTTAAACTGAAAATCATATTTGAAAGGTGCACAAAAAACTAATTGAGTTCACACAGGTGCACAAAATTATATTTGAAGGTGCACAAATTAGGGTTTATCCACCTTTATATTTTATATCTTCAAATAGAGTTCACACCCTTTTTTCCCTTTCAACAAAATTAATTATTAAATTTTACCCTTCTCTTTCAACACATTTAAAACATATTACTTTTGTGATGTTTTTGAAAACTGAAACAACATAAGGTGCCTTTCGATTTTTTTTCTTTTTCTGTCACGCCCCAAACGCGATGCGACGGCGATCAATCACTTAAACATAAATAAACCCAACATTCTAGAAACGATACAACAATCCCAAGTGAAACAAGGTTTAAAGCAAAGGGAAAACTACAAGACAAAGACGATTACAAATACATCCCATCAACCAAATAGCATCCTTAATTAGGAAATAAAATACACATCATATCGCCGACTTAAGTGTCAAAGGGTCCTACGCCATTAAATTACATTCCGAATTTCAAAGAAAATAAAAGAGTCCAACAACAATAAAATAAAAAAAAAGGTCAACATAGATAACGATAGGAAGTAAGTCCAACGGGCGGAGCACGAGGATTCAATCCAAGGCGGGTTCATCTTCTTCGACAAAGTCCTCTTCTGAGGTTAGAAAATAGGAGGAGGTGAGATAGAAATCTCAGTAGATGGGGTGATCGTGTGCAAGTGTGGCGATATATATAGTTAATGCGAGAAATTTAGTTGTATGAAAACGCGTTAGATATGATGCATGATTTCACACACGGTCCACAATCGTCGTCATAAATATATTTAAGTAATATACTTATACAGTGTAAGAAAATAGTTCATGGTCACGCAGGCACTATGGTTCAAGCGGATAAAGAGATTGCGTGCGACGGATTTATAACGCCAATCCTATGCAAGACAAGTAGCGGTTGCGTACGGATTTGTAGCACCAACCAAACGGGTCCGATTAACTCCAGAATCGTGTGGATCAGACAGCGATTCCTTCGTTCTTCCTTGTAACTCCCCGAGCAAGATGGTCCAAGACCTGTCACCTTATCGCTCCATAGGCAAAGACAAAATCCACAGTAGAGCTAGCAAGACTCGAACTTGTCATAATCATGATTATACCTTAAGTACTACAACCCGCTTCCCTTGGACAAACTCCGTCCCTCAGTTGCGGGATTAGGATGATGGGGCCGGAAGTGGAATAGCAGCCGAGCTGCCCGGTTCTCGTATAGCATTGAGTAAAGGATAGAATAAAGGATTGAATGGAGGGGTATCGAGAAGTTAGAAAATAGTTTATATATTGGGTGATTGGGAATAAAAGAAGAAAAGGAGAAAAAAGGGAGGAAACTCACAAAAGAGTTGAAAAACAAGAAAGAAATTTCAAAAAAAAAACGACTGAAAAAGTGAGTCGGCAGTACGAGAAATAGGCTGGAAATTGTGATGTAAGGCGAAGGAGAATGATTTGTATGAAGAAGAAGGGAGAAATAGAGAGGTGATGAGATATAAGACGATCGGGAGTACATAGTTGGTTGGTACTAGAATAACTGTTAGAGAAAAACGATGTGCTTACCAATCTATACGCTTGAGTTGAGTCACTTTATCCATATTTCCCTACCTTAACCAAAGAGCCTTCATTACAACCATAAACAAAGTCCTTTCTGATTTGTGAATTGCATACAAACAAGTGGCGAAGATGTGAGACGATTTGCAAGCATATGGTAATTCTTCAACATTGATTTGACTTGAGCGAATACACGTCCTTTATTATTCTAGTGAGTAGAGGATACACTTTATCCCTGAGAGGCGTGATTTGAAGTGTTGGACCATGATTTTAATAGACTTGTGCTCCGTGTTAGATATTTGAAACTTGGTTGGTTTGTGCTTGATATCTATGGATAGATGACAGGAATTGTGATACAGTGTTCTTGAGTTGCTCTTTCTTACCCCATTTGTGTTGTCTTGTTATAAAGTGTTGACTGGGACTGTCAACAGTTTATGTTTGGGGGTTTGATTGACATGTATTGTGCATGTATTTTGGGCTTGATCTTAGCTAAAATGTGTTGATATGCATGCATTATATGAGTAAATAGGGTTTTATTCCTATTTTGTGGAAAAAGATTACGTTTTGCTCGTTTTGTAGGAATTTATCGTTAATTGTAGCACTTTGGCAACAATTCAGAGCATTGCAATCGCCAATATTTGACGTGAAGTACAAAGTTTGGAGTCGAGTCGAGAAGAAGTCAGACGAACCGTGCGAAAAACGGAAGAAAACAGCCGAGTACGCATTGCTACAGGTGAGCACGGGCAGGGCGTGCTCCCTAGCACGGCCTGTGCTCAACCTATAAGTGAAGACCCTGAGTTCGGCTACCAGCACGGGCAGCCCGTGCCATCTGGCATGGCCCGTGCCTCCTGCAGACTTTTGAACAACCCATGCGGCACCCAACACGAGCTGGGCGTGCCGTATGGCACGGCCCGTGCTCCTCTGTGGGAAAAATAGAGTTTGATCCATTTTCAACTAGGTTTCGACCCAAACGAAGTACAAATAGACCCGGGGCGGCCACAAACAGGGACACGCTGAATTTTACCCTAGAAACCAGAGCGAAGAGCAGTTTTCCACCGGAAACTTTGGGAGATCGATCAAGACCGCAACGACACATTTGAGGATTGAAGATAGATCGAGAGATCATCATCGTCCCCGAGTTCACTCATTCCATCGTATCGTTATTTCAATTAGTTAGAATTTGATTATGAATAATTTGTCTATGAATTGTTTATCTTTGATGTCTGGCTAAATACTTTGTGATTCCCGGGTTTGGGAGTAGGTTAATGAACACTTTTATTTGATGATTAATGATAATTGAAGTTAATGTTTTCTTCTTCTATTCAAGTACTTTGCTTTAATTCCTGTTTTATCAAAAGACCATTGATTTAAACTTGTTTGATGTATTGATTCATAATTCTAACCGATGAGTTTCAATACTAGATCTTGAGTACTTGACACAAATAGCTTGCATGATTGAGAAGTCTGTGAATATTTGTGAGATCTAATAATCTTTTGAACTTTTGGGAGTTGGATATCTCATGTTTAGTAGAGATGCTAGCATAGATATTCCAATCAATTCTTTTACATACATCTCGAGAGATAGGGTAAATTACTTTGTTGATTGGTCTATAGAGAAGAATACGTTTAACCTTGGTTCGATTAATCTAATAATAAAAGGGGGTTATTAACTGAAACCATAACCCAGGAATCCATCCATTCATACTTGATCTTTCAATCAATCTTTCCTTTGTTATTTTAGGATTAATTTTTGCTTTAGTATTAACAAAACCAATCCATCACAGTTCGATCGTTTAGATAAAAATAAGGTTATTATAATCCAATAATTAGTACATTAATTTATTAATCCCTGTGGATTCGACCTTGCTAACCCTATCCTATTAACTACGTCGTACACTTGCGGTTAAGCTAAAAAAATAAGCGAACACAATGATTCCCATTGGTTTATTCCTTTTGCACGCTTCTGGGACGAGCACTTTAAGACCTGGCAGCATGGAAGTATTACTTATTTAAGTAATGTTCTTGACTTCTGTGCAACGGATTCCTTTCAGTTGACTTCTCTTGGTTGCTGCCTATTTCCCCAGGTGACTTGAGTCTGCTCCAATCATTTGAAGACTCAACTGTCACTTTCAAGTTGTGACTTGGCTTCTTTGAGATGACTTTGACTGACACTTCACACAGTTGTTCCTCAGCTGATACATCTTCAGTCAAGTTCTTGATCTTCTTTCTTAGCCGTACTCAGCTGTTCTACAGCGGAGTCTTCACTTCAGTCTTCAGTTGACTTCTTGTATTTCCAGGCTTAGCTAACTTGACTCAGCTTTTCCAGCCCTATCTATTACAATGAAAATTACAAGGAAAATGGGGTGCCAACTTTCTAGTTTAAGTTTTACATGGCATTCATCAAAATCTATAAAATAAATTTCCCAACAAGAAGACATGAAAACAAGAAAGCCATGTTGGCTGCTGAGACTGCTGAGCTAGCCAAATGCAAAGAAGTTGCAGACTCAGATAGTAGTGAAGCAGACTACTCAAGTGATTCTGAGGAAGAGGCTATGATATGTCTCATGGCCAAAGAACAAGATCAAGAAGATGAGGTACACTCTAACTCATCTCATTCTGATTCAAGTATAGTGACTGTGATACACACACTTTATCACCCACAGATCTTTATGATTTATTAGGCAAAATGATGAAAGATTTTGAGCACATTAAAACCTCTCACACACTTTTAAATGAGGAAAATAACCAAACTTAAAAGTTCGAAACTCACGGTGATGAGAACACTAAGTCAAGTGAAAAATGCAAAGATCATAGCGAATTAATTGCTTTCTGAAAAGAGAGAAAAATATCTCAAAAATGTGATTGCCTCATTTACAAAAGCATCCAAATCATTGGATGAACTTATTATGAGTCAAAAAGAATGTGGAGACAAGACAGTCATGAGATTTAATTTCCTTGTGCATGTACTGTGATATGTTTACAGCGGAAGACTAAACACCCTGAATTTAGTTAAGTTTGTTTTAATACTTGGCTTTAGCACTTTTTTGTTTATCAATTGGATAGCAAATTTATCGTGAGATATTAAAGTAATATGCAGAAATTGAAATGCTGAAATGTAAGTGACACAATAAGTTGACTCAGGCAGGAAATTAAATACACGTTCAGGTAGTCAATCAGGCAGTCGAGTATATTGATTCGGGAAGCAGTTCATGAAAAGTTTTAAAAATCGCAAGTGGTAATTATGGCGTTGGTGGAGTTATTTGGATGAAGATAATTATCGGGAGGATAAGTAATCTTCGATATCTTGAAAGATTAGGTGGAACATAAGTCCCGTTATAGATTCGAAATCGCAAGACGAGGAAGTCGCCCCACGATCGGGTATTAATCGGTCAAGACAATCCGACAAGTCAAGGGGTTTTAAGAAAATAAAATATTTTAATCAATAATTAAATTCAGAGGGTCCAGGGCTGTTTCATTAAAATAAAAATAATTCGAGTTAGGTCTTTGTAAAAAGAAAATTTACAATTAGCCCCGTTTTGTAAAAACCAATTCTTTTGGGGTTAAAAATTAATAAATAAATGTCCCGACCTTGAAAAATTATGAGGTCAGTTCCTAAATTCTCTAAACTGTTCAGAGATTCAGGTTTTAAAAGTTTTGAGATTGAGTTTTTATAAAATTCTTACATTAGCCCCAAATTTGTTAAAATTGTCATTTCGGTCTCCAAGTTTAAAATAATTGGAACTCACAACCCGCAAGGGATTTTAATGTGATTCCAGTTGGAAAATGTCACTAAGGTCAGTGGGATATTGGGACAAAAACAGTTTTTAAAAGAAGCAAGTATAGGTCCCTTAACGTTTGAAAATCTCATTTTTGTCCCATTTTGAAATAATTGCCTATAAGGCTTTTAGGGTCCAATTGTTATGAAATTTAAACCTTGGGTCCAAAATAGCATTATGTTATAGTTAAATTAGTATTTCTAGGTGCATGGATTGCATAAGTCCTAGAAATTTCATTTTGGTCCTAAATTTTAATCTTTTACAATTTGGTCCCTCAAGTTTTATAAAATTACTTTCCAAGCTCTAAACACTTGGATTTTTGGAATACACTTAAAATATGTCATTTCCAGTCCCTTAAGAGTTAAAATATTAAATTTTAAAATTAGGGTCTGGTACAGTTTCGAAAATTGTAAAATAGCCCTTAAACTTCTAAAATTTTACAATCTAGTCCTTGGGCTTTTAAAGGTTGATTTTATTTATCTAAAAACTCTTAAAACTTTATTAAAATGTCCAAATATAATTTTTGAACCTGATTTCAGTCCCAAAACTCGAAAATTACAGAGGGGTCCCTTAAGTTTTATTTTCTTGCCATTAAGTCCACCAACTTTCTATTTTGCATTTTAAGTCCAAAATCGAAATTTAATTAATTATGCTCGACTTGTCCAGGTTATAAGTCATACAAAACATGGATTTCAAGAGTCATAAACATACATGTCCATTTCATGCAAGCATTCATCAAGTACAACAATAAAGTGTACATGTATGTCCTATTTTTCGATAAATAGCATTTTTGAGCAACACTTGAGAAATTTTCCAACTTGATACAAGAAAATAGCATGCAATACATAATATATATCTCAAGTGCTCAATAACAAAATACTACATGCATATTTTCAATTTAAAACACCTAGAAGTTGAAAGGATTTTTCCACCCACCTTAAAGATCGGTTCGTTGGTGAAAATGGGATAAATCTCTCGATGAAGAAGTGACTTAGGTCAGCTCCTAAGTCAAGGAATATCAAAAATATAGGAGTTAGAAGAATGTGGTTAAAAATTTAGGGAAAAGAAGAAGATGGAGAAAATTGGAAATACTACACTTACTTTGTGTAGTGAGTAAAATGTGACTAGTAATGGCTTCCAAGTGTAAGGTTTTATGGTCACCCTTAATGTCAACCACCAAAGTCAGCCCCTAAAACTCCAAAAATGAAAATGGAGTGTCAAAATTTGGAAAATAGAAGAGAAGAAGAAAAGGTACTAAAAATTCCATTTCTTACCTTGTAGTCCAATTTCTTAACAATTTTTCTTCAAGATGACAAGTCTCTTAATATCTTCAATGGTCTTCTAAGTAAACCTCAAAATCAAAAATCAAACTTAATTAGGAGGTGAAAGAGATGAGTTAGGTGATATCAAAAATGGATTGAACAAGAAATATTTCTTACCTTTGGAGTGTAGTTTCGAATTTTTTTGAAGAGTAGGAAGATGAATTCTTGAAGTTTTTGGTTAAGTGTTTATGAAGAAGATGAAGAAATAGTAGAGAGATGTAGGAGGATTTTTAGAGAGAGAGAAGAGAAAATACAAGACTTAGGAAAATTTTGTGTTTGTGAAATGAAGTAAATGGTAGGGGTGAAAGACAAAAAAAATTTGCTTTGGTTGATTAGATGATGAGTTAGGGAATAATTGAGGAAATTAGGGAAGAAAGTAATATTTAGGCAACTTTATTAGGGACAATTGGCCAAAAGCTATGTTTTTAGGGGGGAATTTAAAATTTTGTCTTGTTTGACTAATTGGGTGGTTGAAATTGTAGGATTATTCTAAGATGTAGGTTTGTATTAATGGTGTAAAAATACACAAGATGAATACACAAGGTGTACATGTACAAGAGTTGGGAGATATTTCTACACTTAAAATACCATCATGGCCGTCCCTTAAGGCCGTCCCAAAATTGATGATAATAGATGAATAATATCAATCTCCAAAATAATTAGTGATTTCCTTGATCACTTATAAGTCTCATGATCACTTATTCTAAATCGAATTCTTAATTATATAAGGTATAAATCTCTAAAATAAATAGTCTTTTAAATTTCTAAGATGACTAATAAATACACAAGTAATAATAATGATGATCAACCAAGTGATCATAAATGTGAAATAAAATTAATAAATGATTACGATCACAAGTAATAATTAAAAGAATTTAAATACAAATATATTTATCATTAATATTTACCCATCAAAGCGACGCGGTAGAATTGTCAAATAGTACAAAGACTATACGTGAGACAAGTACATGTTCGAATAAAAATTGAGGGCTTCACATTCTCCTTCCTTAAAAGAATTTGGACCCCAAATTCTCTTTAGAATAGTTTAAGGTATTGATTCCTCATGTGTTCTTCCATCTCCCATGTTGCGTCTTCGTCTCGGTTGAGGTTCCGCCATACAACTTTAACCATTGGAATCTCTCTTCATTACGCAATCGACGATTGCCGTCAATAATTCCCGATTGGTTCCGGTGTAAGATAATTTTTCCATTAGAGGAGGAGCATCACGAGTGATGATATGCTCAGGATCTGGTTGATACTTTTTCAATCTCGATACATGGAATACATCGTGCATCCCCGCATACTGTGCCGGTAATTCTAGTCGGTAGGCCAACTTTCCGATCCTCTGCAAAATCTTGTAAAGTCCAATATATCTCGGACTTAATTTACCTCCTTTCTTTGGGTTGATCAATCCTTTTCGTGGCAAGAGTCTGAGAAATACTTCATCTCCGGCTTCAAATTCCAAGTCCTTTCTCCTCTTGTCCGCGTAACTCTTTTGGCGGCTCTGAGCTCTACAGATCCGTTCCTTGATCAACTTGACCTTCTCCATGGACTCTTGAACTAAGTCGACCTTTGGAATCAAGGGTGACTTTCGTTTCTCTTTTGGAGTCCATTGGTCATCAATCTCCCAGTGTAGTGGGGATCTACATTTTTGCCCATACAAGGCTTCGTAGGGTGCCATCCCAATTGTGGCCTGATAGCTGTTATTATAGGTGAACTCAGCCAATGGTAAGTGCGAATCCCAACTTCCTTGGAAATCCAATGTGCAGGCTCGCAACATGTCTTTCAGGGTTTGAATTGTTCGCTCAGACCGCCATCGTTTTACATGGATGTCTCGATGATGTCTTTGAAAGTTAGCGAGGTACCCATTCCTCATGTAAGCATTTCAGAACTGGAGACAAACCTCGGGTCTCTGTCGACACTATGTCGTGGCACTCCATGCAGTCGAATGATCTCTCGGATGTAAATGCGCAAGTTTCTCGCGCAAGTCGATTTTTTTCATGGGTAAGAAGTGTGCGATTTTCGTGAGTCGGTCACGACTACCCATATAAAGCATTATCGCCTCGTCTAGTCCTCGGTAGATCCGTCATGAAGTCCATCGTTATGTGTTCCCATTTCCACTTGGGAATTCTCAACGGTTGTAATAAACGGATGGTCGTTGGTGTTCTCGCTTTTATTCGTTGACAAGTCAAACATCTCGCAACGAACTCGCTACTTGGTTTTTCATGTTCACCCACCGAAATGTCGTTTCAAGTCCTTATAACATCTTATTTCCTCCGGGTGTATAGTGTATTTTGAACGGTGTGCTTTCACTAGAATTCTGCTCCTAATTTGCTCATCACTAAAAGACACAAACTCGATTCCGAAATTTGATGATCCCATCTTCATGTACCGAGAATTCGGTCCCTCTCCTTTAAGTATCTTCTCTTTTAGTCTTTGAAGTTGCACATCTGTCTCTTGTCGCTTTGATCTCGTCAAGAGGGTCGGGTTTAACCGAAATGTTAGCACACAAAATTTGAGTATCGGTTCTTGTCGGATTCCAAGTGCTCAACTCTTCTAATGATTTCCACTCTCGAATCATTAGTCTGGCTAAACTCGCCTTTCTCATTCAAGGCGTCGGCCTACTACGTTAGCCTTAGGGATGGTATTGAATATCAAAGTGATAGTCTTCTACTAACTCCATCCATCTCCGTTGCCTCAAATTGAGATCCTTTCGAGAGAATAGATACTTTAGGCTCTTATGATGTGTAAACCGTGAATGTTGCTCCGCATGAGATAGTGCCTCCATTTTTTAACGCGAACACTATTGCCGCCAATTCCAAGTCATGCGTTGGGTAATGGCTTCATACGGCTTGAGTTTCCGTGATGCGTAAGCAATGACCTTTCCTTCCCCGCATGAGTACGCTTCTAGTCCTTCCTTTGATGCATCACTATAGACGACAAAGTTTTTGTTCCCTTTGGAAGGGCTAAGATCGAGTTGTAGTAAGTCGTTTCTTGACTCTTGGAAACTAGCCTCACACTTGTCATTCCACTCAAACTTGACTTGCTTCAGGTTAGTCGAGTGAGTGGTCCGGCTATTTTGGAGAAATCTGAATAAATCTTCGATAATATCCAGCTAGTCCTAAGAAACTTCGATCTCCGCGCTGAGACTCGGGTTGTTTCCATTCAACCACCTGTCTCAGTACCTTCAAGGATCTACGGCGATCCCAAAGGTCCGGATATTATGTGTCCCAAGAATGCGACTTCGCTAAGCCAAAATCCGCACTTGCTGAATTTGGCATACAACTTGTGCTCTCGTAGTGTCGCCAAAATGATTTTCAGATGACGTTCATGTTCTTCTCTAGACATAGAGTATACGAGTATGTCATCAATGAATATCACTACGAATTGATCCAAATAAGATTGAAAGACTCGATGCATCAGATCCATAAACGCTGCTGGAGCGTTCGTTAGACCAAAAGGCATCACTACAAACTTGTAGTGTCCATATCTGGTTTGAAATGCCGTTTTGGAAACGTCTTCTTCATGAATCTTGAGTTGATAATATCCCTACTTTAAATCAAACTTCGAGTACACTGTCGCTCCTTGAAGTTGATCAAACAGTTCGTCTATCCTCGCGAGAGGGTATTTGTTCTTGATGGTCACGCTATTAAGACCGCGATAATCTATACACGTCTTAATGTGCCATCCTTCTTCTTGACGAATAGTACCGCTCCCCGGGAGACGTCTTGGTCGGATAAATCCTACATCCATCGGGTTTGAATTGAGTCTTCAACTCTTGTAACTCAACAGAGCCATTCTATACGGCGTTCGGCATCGGGCGTTCCGGTAATATCTCAATGGTGAACTCGACTTCCCTATCTCGGGAGGACAAGCAGTGGTGAGTTCTTGTGGAAATACATTCGTATATTCCGATACTATAGGTACTTGATTAATTTGTGTCTCAACCTTTGGTTTGTTAATTACAAACGCCAAGTACCCTTGTGCCCCTCTAGTGATCGCCTTCCTCGCTTTCATTATCTGAAATGATTGGGGCAATCTTAACTCGTGCTCTTCCCGAAATTTCTACTTTGGTCTTACCAGGGTTCACATAGTTTAATGGACTTGCGATGGCGAGTCCATTTGTGCATGGTGTGCGCAGACAACCTTGATTCATTCCCAAAATTATGTCGTATTCGGATATAGGTAATAAAATTAAATCGGCAGAAAATTTATCTCATCAATCTTAACTTCGCATGCATTATAGATAATAGTTTGTTATCCGCTTGCGCCCATAGGAGTTGATACTTCTAGACCTATAGGCATATGTTCCATGCATGCATGCGGCTTGTGTACAAAATGTGGTGCGACAAATGAATGCGTTGATCCAGGGTCAAATAGTACTTTAGCGTAGTGGCTAGATACTAGAAACGCACCTTCCACCACGCCTCGTTGCCTCCGAGCCTCATGTCCGCTAGTGCAAATGCTTGAGCGGGCATCCTCGCCCGGTTACCCGGTCGTTACTCCGCTTCGTGGTTGCACTGTTTGGTCCGGTCTTCGTATTTCAGCAATCACCGGTCAGCCGATCACTACCACAACGTAATCACCTTCCCTATTTACGCCAATCATTGGCAAGATGCCCGCTTTTCTAGCAATGTGTACACACTTGACCGGTTTTTTTGTACTAGTCCTTTTCTTTTATCCGTCTCATTAATCGTCCTTCAAACTTAGCAGTTGCTTAGATGGCTGTCCCACGCTTGTCCTCTTGAGATCGCTGTTTGATGGCCTACTCTGCTGAATCATCCAATACGGTTTGGTCTCAACTTGATGCGGAGAGTCGCCTTTACCGCTGGCCGAGTAGGTTGTCATTTCAACAAATGAAGTCGCTTTTGAAGTTCTAGCTTGATCCCCCGTGTGAACTTATATAATTTGTCCTCTTTTGTCGATTGTCCCAGAGCGTATTTGGACAATCGATGAAACTCAGACTCAGATCGGGCTACGGACATGTTCCCCTGTCTCAACTTATGGAACTCGTCCGTGCCTCCTTCCTTCACGACTGGGAATGTATCGCTGCTCATTCAATTCAGCCAGAAATTTTTCCACGCCCTATCTACTTGGTCCTGTTCCCATTTTCTCTCAATCGCTCTCCACCAATCTCTAGCAGCCCAATTCTAGTCGGAACACGGCGAGCGTAACCTTTTGTTCCTCTCAAGATTGGAGAGCATTGAAGATATTCTCAGTTTCCCAATCCATTCTTTCGCTTTTAAGTCATCAGCTCTCCTAAGAAAGCCGATGGGTCAAATCGCAAGAATCGCTCCACAGTGCGATCATTCGCCTCTCTAGCGGGCTCGTGAATACGCCGTTGAGGCTCTGTTTGTTGTCTCATAAAGACCAGTATCTGTTGCAGGGCTATTGCAGTCAAGTTATCTCCTGCGACTAGCGGATGAGGTGGTGGTAGTTCGGGGGAGGGTACCCGTTCCCTGGGTACGTCCTCATACCTTCGGAGAACACAGCGGGGTCTTCCGCATCCACGGTTTCCAGCTATGTATCTGTAGTTTAGCTACAATTCAGAAAGGAATGATTTCAATAAGTACTCGCATATAACAAGTTATATCACGACAACAATATACAAGACATAGAATAAGTAGAAAAGTATATTCATTGATGTGAAATTTGAATACACCCGAATGAGTTCATACAACAGGAATATAGAATCGAAGATAAACTAGAGTCAGGATACAACTTGATCAAAGTACAACGGAAAGCAAAATACAACAAGATGGAAATAAGCGTCGGCTAAAGTCTAGCATAGAAGTTATCTACTCGGTGAGGTCGCCGTTATCATCACTAGCGGCCTCGTCCATAAACAGAACCTGATCGGGCTGAGGTACCACCTCAGCATTAGGCCAATCGACTAAATCTGGCCACTGCTCCAGTCCCGGAGCATCATCAAGTGGGGCGGCTTCAAGCGCCTCGGGCTTTCCATCCTCTATCGATCCTCTTCGGGATCTTCTTCAGGATCTTCCTCGGGATCCTCTTCATTATCAACCTCGAGGTCGGGCATGGGTTCCGCCTCGGGCGGTGGCAACGGTGGCGCATTAGCTGCTAAGGCAGCTTCCAAAGCAGCATCCCGTTGAGTTAAGGCATGCGTGAGGTCCTCGATCACCTGCATTTGTTTGATGATAGTATCTTGAGACGTTCGATGGTGGCTCTCGACATGTATCGTCCCTTTCCCACTTTCCGCGGCCTTCCTGGCGCGTTCCATCTTCTTGCGAGTAATTTCCAAGTGTTCTGGATTGATTGGATTTGATCTTCGCGAGCACGAATGGTATCCTCGCGATCCTTAGCAAGGAGGGTAAGGTCGTTCTTCTCCTCTTGGCTCTTCGCCGGGAGGTGTGTTAATTCTTGGTCGACGTTCTCCGCTTGTTCGAGGTAGCCCAAAGATATTCCCGGTACCGGTGGTTCGTGTATGCCCGAAAGTAATCACGTTCAAACATGGGCCTCAATAATTCCCACCGGATAGGTGGCGCGGCTCCATCCGAACAAGCCAAACTAAGAAAGATTAGACAGTAAGAAAAGATAAGGAAGAACAAGGAAATAATGACTAAGGAGAGTCAGTCAAGAGACAACTAAGTCAAATCAAGTATGATTATGGATTCTCCAAGTATAAATTCCGACTTAACATAAACATCAATAATACGGTTCTATACCATTATTGAAATCGATTTCACACTTAATTAGTCAAGTCGCGGTACTACCCAACACAAACCGGGGTCCTATCCTGGGTCAATTGGTGTAAGTTTCCATCTTACTAGCCGAGCTCGATATACAACCAAGACGCCCCAAACGCGACGCGACGACGATCAATCACTTAAATAGAAATAAACCCAACATTCTAGAAACGATACAACAATCCCAAGTGAAACAAGGTTTAAAGCAGCGGAAAACTACAAGTACATCACGATTACAAATACATCCCATCAACCAAATAACTTACAATCCAGAACTAGGAAATAAAATACACATCATATCGCCAGCTAAGTGTCAATGTCCTACGCCCTTAAATTACATTCCAGAATTTCAAAGAAAATAAAAGAGTCCAACAGCAGTAAAATAAAAGAAAATAGTCCAGCAACATAGATAACGATAGGAAGTAAGTCCAACGGGCGGAGCACGAGAATTCAATCCAAGGCAGGGAATTGTCAGTTTCACTGAAGCCAATGGAGCAGAGAAAATCCCTAAGTTTAAGAAACCAAGCTCTAGGATCTTGTTTCAACTCGTGAGATTGCTCAAAACAATAATCAGGAGCTTTTTAGGAAAAGATGAGCGGAGGATCTCCAAAACACTAGCTCGATACCATATTGAGATATACTTGAAGCTAGACATAGAAATGAGATTCATTATTGAAGACTTAATTTGCATGGACCGATACATGGTACTTATAGAACAAGGGGAAGGGGTTGTTGTTAGCTATTCCAATACTAACTACTCTCATTGAATAATCGCTACTAACAGAATCGGTTATTTTAGTTACAACAAATAAACACACTATAATAATTCTTCGCTATAACGAAACTTACCTTTGCTTGGATGGTGGGCCCATGGAGGTATGTTAATTAATTTGACAATCCTTCTAATTAAGTAATAATTAATCATCAATTAGTACAATCCGGTCCGGAGGAATCGGGAAATCCTGATAGAGTGGATGATCCGGTGGGGATCGAGTGTGGAACAAATGAAATATATGTATTTTTGTGTGTAAGTAATATTCTTAATTTGCTTATCTTCCTTCTTGTAAGGTGAAAGAGTCAGAGTTCAAAGGAAGACGTGAGAAAAAAATATCGTGCTTATAAAAAAATGCAGGTATATCTTTTACATCATCTGTTTCATCAAACTTTGACAATGAGAATATAGAGGGAGTGTTTGCAAAAACCCGTGTTCTCGGAAAGCGTAATTTATGGTTGTAAAAGTGATAATTAGTTGAAAATCAAAAATTGGTAATGTTTGCAAAATAGAAACTAAAATTTAAATAAGTTAAAAGATAGTGTTTAGTGATTATGTTGTAAAAATATTTTCTTTATGTGTAAAAATTAAACCAGAAGCACTAAAACACTCATATCCTTCCATTTAGATTCTAATTAGATTATGCAGAATCAAAAACATAAATTAACATTTGGAAAAACTAGAAACTATTTGTTTCAAGTCATACAATCCATTTTTTTAATGTGTTTGCAAACACTTACTCAGATTAAGAAGTAGTCTTTAATCTTGCTGTCATAAGCTAATGTTTCTTACTAATTCTATTTCTCAATATATTGGATTAGTTATGAAAACTGTTGACGTGCATCTTGGATCAACAAGCAAAATATATGGATTTTATGACGTGGAAATTAAAATAACACTTGGAAAAGGTCAGGAAAATGACTAATTTTGCTTTTTTATATTAGAACCCAAGCTGAGTATGCCTGGTCGGTTCTGTTGTACAATTTGAATATTACAAGCTTTTATATCTGGGTTCTCTCTTGTCTTTTTACTAATAAATGAGATCTATTTATACCAACACCATTAGTCGGTTTTAATCATCATTGCATGGAGCGTTTGTTGGCCAAGTGTTGAAACTTGTTGACTCATCGCATTAACTTGCTGACACGTGGCACCTTGATCTATCATTAACATGTTGGATCCACTTAGTGGGACAATTATCTTAAATGAAGCACCGCATGTTCTTGTTTGTTTGTAGTGGACCGAGCTCGGTTTGTGCCATGTCATCATCGATTCTTTCGATGTCATCCTGGTCGATCCACATCATCTTGACGCTTTACGCCATCACCGAATGGCCACTGGGCTTATTTTTGTCTTCGCTCGGGTATCAATGACCCTCAAGTTTAATTCGAGGAGAAGATCCTTTGAATCGATTTAAACTTGAATATTGATTAGAAAATTAATTGGGAAGAAGAAACCTTTCTATTGACAAAGCTCATCGTTAATGGTGTCACATGTCCATCAATGCTTGAAACGACGCATTAATGGATTTCATGATGACGACACGCGTGGCACCTTTCTATTGGACCATCTTGCGCAGAAACATGGGGATGTGACGGTTTCTTCAGGGAAACGTGGGGATGTGATGGTTTCTTCACTTTTTCGAATTTGAAAAGGCGCCTCTTGATTGGTGTGATACTTACGAGGGAAGTTAACCTATAAATAGCCCATTCTTCTTCCATTTCATACTTTCACATCTATTACCTTGAGCATCATCGGTAGAGAGACCGAGCACTTTAGTGTCGGCTTAGAATACAAGAGTTCAAGAACACTTAGGTAACCTTTCAAATTTTTCCTTTTCTTCTTTCCTTTTCTTTTTCCAAAGAACATGTCAGTTCCGAGGACAACCAAAACCGAACTTTAGTGCCGAAGTTGAAATCGAAGATCCCCATCCGATAATCCTTTAGTGCATTCTTCACCGTAAAGAGAAATACCACCAAAGAAGCCAAATATCATTGATCTTTTGAGTTGAGCACACCCTCAGCAGAGGTTCCAATGGAAGAGACGCACGTGATCTTCGATCCTACCCTTGTGAAGAGGAGCCAGGCTTACCTCAAGAGGAGACAAGTGAAGAAGTCAGAATTGCACCATTCAAAGCCACCCTAGGAAGAGTTCGAGCATGGAGCCCGAGAGGCGTGAGCAAGAAAAGGTTAGAGTGGCCGAGGCGCAGAGATCAAGGTGGCCAAGGGTGGCGGGACACGTAAATGGGGACCCAAGGCCGGGGAGGGCCACCACTGCGCGTAGAGGACAAATGGACTAAGTCCGACCAAAATGACCAAGTTAGCATAATTATGGAGCGGGGAGCTAGTGACACCCTTCACGAAGAGCATATGATTCGTCGATCGTAAATATCTAGTTTTTCGGATCACGGCGAGGTGCCCGAGCACCAATAATAGGGGTGTATGGCTATGTACGCCCATAGTTGATGTATGGGCCGAGATTTTCAACCCGAGGCCGATCATAAAATGGTTCCTAAATAGGGCCTTCCCTTATCCCAGTGCATCCATTGACTTGGGGCTGAATCATCAAAAGAAAATACTCTTTTATCGGATGGAAATGAGTGGCCTCACTTCGAGGATTTGAACGAGCTCTTCATCCGGAAAGCGACCAGTGCACCAGCTTCAACACCACCTTGGGGGTGGTATTACGTGCACACACGCCGAGGTATCCTGGATGGGCTCATTCTTGGCCTTCCGCAGTCCTTAAAGGAGTGGAAGGAAAAATGGTTTGGGTCGGTGGCGAGTGGCAAGCTCGCCATGGGAGGAGAGGTCTTCAAGTCTTCTTGTTCGATCACGCCAACGCCCTGGTTATTCTCCGCCACCTACCACCTAGTGGTGTCCTAATCGAAGTCCTTCGTGGGAAAACGTTGAATGAAGCCCATCAACGGGGTGTTCTGTGTTTGATATATATTCTATCAATTAATTTCTTTTGATAACTTAACGGAGTATGGACTAAAAATTTCTTTGATAATTTAATGGGTAAGCCCAATTTCCTTCAAAAGTAGTTTAATGGGCTCGCACTTTTCTTGATAAAGTGAGAGTGGGCTAAAAGTTGGCAATATAAGTTTGGACCATGAATCCAATGGAACTAACGCTAGACTTATTGGGTTGGACCATATTTACGTTTAATGGGTTTAGTTGGTTTGGGTCGTATTGAGTGGGCCCAACTTTCCTCACTTAGTGGGTTTGATTAGTGGTTTAATTTTTCTAAATAAGATTTTCATTCACAAAATGTTTGTCACTCAATAATAATGTTAAATATTATTTAAAAATTATATGCCAACATAACACCCTACTAATCATAAAAAATAATATAGAAATATTTTCGACTAAAAATGTTTTGAATCATTTATCGTTAATTAGTACCTTCTAATAGTGTGACTTAATGTTTTAAGTCCTAAAATTGCTATTAGGAGCTATAATCGCCCGTAAGCATATCAACCAAGTTTGAAAATTAAACAAAAATAAAAAATAAAAGATCCATCATATTATATATGTTAATTTATTGGAATGGATTTTAAAAAGAAATAAAATATAATAAATGTATATAATTTGACTTTAACTTGAATAGTTCTAATAAATGACATCATATGTAGGTCGGCAATAATTGAAGCACGTTCCGCATGGAAATAAATTAAATAAATAAAACACATTTTTTTTTAAGGATAAATAAAATAAAACACATTAAACGCATGTAATGAATAAAGAAATTGGGAGCCTTTGCCACGGGACATGACATGAGTACAACTGTACAAGGTTTGATCCCATGACTTATCCTTACAGGTGGAATAGGATTTAGTTGTAAGATCTTTTGGAGATTCATATGCTATCACTTACTTATTTTTCAACCAACACAACATTTTAATTTTTTTGGGTAATCCTTTTTCTTTTATCACAAGTAGCACCTTCGCAAATCGATTGAGATCTTCTATTCTAAGAGAATATTAATTATGTTAATTTCTTGATGATTGACACGTGTATAAAAACTATTATATTAATTTTAAAGCATAAATCAAGCTTATATTGTGGATAATTTACTATAGTAATTTTTATACATGTGTCAATTATCTATGTGGTAGCATAAAATATGAAATACTATTAGGAAATAAGATTTACCATCCATTTACCAATATGTACATACATGCATGGATGAGGGTATCTTTTATCCCAAATGGGTGTTTTATCTCATATTTCATCGCATGGATTACGGATGATTGCCATATGTATCAAAATTACTACTAGTTTTCAACTGTAAATCAATGGGGTCCATAACAAACATTTTTTTTCTTTCAATAATTCAATCATAATTGAGGATAAACTAATAATAAAATATTAAAGTTATTATAAAATAATAGCTTGCATTATACATGACAATTAATTAAACCGCATCTTTTGTCAACCCAGATAGGGATGACAATGTGCGGCAAAGCGGGTCGACCGGTCACAGATCGCGGGATGGGATGAGACAAAATAGGTCGACCTAGTGTAGAATAAAAAAATATTATTATATCATAAAATAAACAATAATCAGATAAAATGAACAAGACATAAGAAAGATAAATTTATTTATTTTAAATATATTTTTAAAAATAAAAATGTGACTCGGGATGGGTACGACGGGCGGAAGAAATACCGATGCCCACCCTATCGGGTCAAGGGATGTAGCTACCCAAACACTACAACATAAATGACATTAGGTAACACAAATTTTGTAGCACTTTTTACATAAGGTACATATGTAACACTTGTTTGTAACACTTTTTACATTACAATATTTATGTAACACTTTTGTAGCACTTTATCAATATGTAACACTTATATGCAACACTTTTATCTAAGTAACACTTTTTAAGTATCACTTTTTTTTGTTATTTCTTTTGTAATTTTAAAAAAAGGTAAACACTTTTTACTTTTATCAATATGTAACGCTTATATGTAACACTTTTATATAAGTAACATTTTTTAAGTATCACTTTATTTTTGTTATTTCTTTTGTAACACAAATAGGTATCACTTTATTTAAGAATTACTCTTGACAACACTATATTTTATTTATTGTAACACTTTTTAAGCTATATTTTAGTAACACAAAATTATATAACTATCATTAAATCATGTCAAAGATTTATTTAATTAATTGATGTCACCAAACCTAAAAATTGTAGACATTATGTACTCGTATTTTTAATGAATTTTTGTTTTCTTTTACAAAGTATTTTAGTTTTGCTTTTATTTTATTATTTTTTACGAAGGCAATTAATTCCGTCTTAATACCGATGGAAAATGCGCATGTATATATTTTATTATTATTATTTATTTATTTTGTAATTTTTAGTAATGGAGTCCAATTTCATCGTTAAACCTTTTTTTTTATTTTTTTTACTTTTTAAAAAATATTATCAATGAAAATCGGTGTTTTTGGTAATTGCTTAGGAATTTTTTTCCATCGGTAAATTATTTTTTTCGTTATTTTCTTTATTATTTAAATTTTTACTATTAGAACTTTTTTATTGATCAGGTAAATTAATTTTATATTTTTATATATTTTTATGTTTTTCGATTGAATATTTATCAATCGGTAAATTTATTTTATATATTTTGATATTTTTAATTTGTTGTGTCCTTTAATAATATAATTTTCAAACTATATACTATACAATATAAAATTTGATATATACAAAGTGTATAATATAATTTAATATATATTATAAAATATAATCTTTATTATATAAAATATATTATATATATATGTGTGTGTGTGTATATATATATAAAACAAAGCAAATGTTGTAATAAGAATCAACTTAGCTTAGTGGCAAATTGCCACTTCCATACATAAATTGGTCGTGTTTTCAATCTACAAGGTGGCAACGAAGTGCTACATAAAAAAAGTGTTACATAAGATTCATATGTAACACTTTAGAATAATTTTTTTAAAGTGTTACAAATATAAAAGTGTTACAAAAAGTGTTACATAAGATTCTATGTAACACTTTAGAAATATTGCTTCAAAGTGTTACCAATAGAAAACTTAATGTAACACTTAAAAAAAATTGTTACTAAAAGCTAAAAAAGTGATATTATAGACTATAACAAGCACGGATAAAATGAACAAGCCATAAAAGTGCTATTTATTGTCTATAGTAACATTTTATGGCCATTAGTTAACATTTTTTGAGTGTTACCTAATGTCATTTATGTTGTAGTGAAACACGATGGACTAGGATGGATCGGGCTAAATTGTCATCCCTACCCTCAGATTGTTCAGATTAATCTCTTTTAAAGTATTAACACAATGTGAATACCGAAGAAAGTGAAGATTCCAATTTATTTCGAAGGGCTTCCTAATAGGGCTAATTGCAAAAATTAAATACCCTTAAGGTTCATCCAATCACAAAAAAACTTCAACTATTTTCTAGAATTACAAAAATGCCCTTGATATTTTATTTCTATTTTACAAATTGGAGACAATACAGATCTCAAGAAATGTTCGTAATACCTACTTAAAGAGATTGATACGGCAGTGAGTTCATAAGACAACACAATGAGGTCTTAAAATGGGTCCCGAGCCCCGAATCCGACCCGAACCGGGGAATGGACCTTACCCGAAAATGTGGACCATTGATCTTCCCGACAAAGATAAGTACAAACCACCCTTCGGATGATGACACTTGGCGGATAGTCATTAGTCGGGGACATCTATAAATACCCCCGCTACAAAGAAGTTGATGGTAACTATTCATTCTGTCACTTTTACTATTTACTTTTACTCTTACTTTCTTCGTATCCCCGTACCTCACGAACTCGATCTGACTTAGGCATCGGAGAGTCTTAGCCGGGACCACCCCCGACTAGCTTGACGTGTGTTCGTCTTTTTTAGGTCACATAAGAACTCGAACCCGGTTACCCGAAAGTCCACGACCCAAAGGTAACTTACTGATCCAAATCAGAGATATTTATAATTTCGAAAGATAACTGAGTTTTTTTTATTTTTTTTAATTAGACCATACTCTAGGTAGATTTTGTAATTATCTCTTTTAAATATGCTATAAGTTAACGTGTTTACTCTTTAATTTCTTACTCATCTCCATCTCTCCACCGCACCACCGCCACTCCATCATGGATGCAACGCTCATGCTGCCGTGCAAGAGCCTCTTCCGGCCACCGCGAATCAACCGGAAAGTTACCATGGTAAACCCTAGACGCTCTCCCTCCATTTTATCAGTTCTCGAAAGCAACAATTTAATAGAAACATCACCGTCTCACGAATCCAAAACCGTCTACAATGACAACTGGCTTGAGACTATCGCCATTAACTATGTCTCCGACGCCTTACAAGCTGTATCAGGTTCTTTCTTAGTTACACACACATTACACATATGACATATGCATATGTGTATCTGTATATGCTTGTAAATATTTATCATGTATAGCAGTACTGGATTCTCGTATGCCATAGAAAATAAATACAGTTACGTACCCTCTATACTGTAGAGGTTATGCACGGGTACATATTTAAAAATATTTAATTTACTATATAATTAAGTATATTATATAAACGTGTGTACATGATACAAAATATTGTAACATTATATTTGACCTAAAACCACAAGTATCATTTATTACGTTTAGGAAATTGAATATATATATATATATAATTACATTTTTAATTATTTGTATATATATAGATTTGGAGTAGGGGTGGCCAAATGGAACCAAAACCGAGTTCCAAATCAGAATTGGAATCGTGGACTGGTCAACGGTTTCAAAACCGAAACTAGAATCGTGTAATCCGGTTCCGGTTCTGTTTCCTTGATCCCAAAAACCGTGAAACCAGTGGTTTTAACCATCAGTTAGAACCGTCGATAGAACCATGGTGGAACTGGCGGTTAAAACCATCGATTTTGAGGTTAAAATCAACATTATTTATATTTTTGGGTGAAAATATGCTAGAAGATATGTTCAATATTTATTATGATATATTTAATATTCGTAACTTCATTACACATTTTTTTCTGAGAAAGACTTCATTACACATATTTTAAACAAAATATTATAAGCAAATTACGTGAACTTTTAATATATTTATAAGAATATTAATAAATTTTTTTATCTTGGACATTGTTTCATTAGTTCATATTATTTATAAAAATTGTCATTTTTAATGTATATATATATGTATAGATATAATATTAAGTACATAAAAATTATATTATCATAAATATTATATATAAACTATATTTTAAATTTAAAAATATTAGGCGGGCGAGATGGGCACCTACTGATCATAAGTGATACCCATCCCACCCCAAACACGGAAGGCGGAATGGGTCGCGTCAAAATTGTCATCCTTAGTTTTTAGCCAAAATGACAAAAAATATATATTATTGGAAAACATGTTTTTTTCATTTTAGAAAAACGTAAATAGCCAATTTGACCTATTACTGGATACCACATCTTAGAAAAGATTGTATGGTTATAAATTCTTAAGGTTTAACGCGTGCTTGGTCGCATAAAAGTTAACTCAACTTTTTGTGTATGTTTTGATGAATAGGGGTGAAAAGCAACAAGACAGGGTTTGATGGGCTGGTGGAAACAACAAAAATGGTGTATACTAAATTCACTCCAATCCAACAAAGACAACTTATTCTTGAAGCTCTTGATAAAGCCTTTCCTAAGGAATTTCGTGACTTGGCAAGTTTATCCTTAATTACCATCTTTATTTTTCAGATTTTCCAAAATTTCTCATAATTCTTAGTACTACTAGAATGATTTCTTTATGATATATATCAATTGATCAACATTGAAAACAATTTTAACATGAGATTTAATGGTCATTTATGGCTTAATTGCAATTTTAGTCGGATTAACAATCTTAGTCTTGTAATTTCTTGATCTGACAGTTTCGGATCACTTTAATAATTTTACCCTTTAGTCAAAATAGCAATTTTAGTTCTGTAACTTAATTTAATGGTCATATATATTTTGGGTATTTTGGTTGAAGAACACGGGAGCTATGGGAGCAAAACAAAATATTAAACGTAGGACCTAAAATATTTACATGTGTACTTTATCTGACTATGGAATATGAAGTGAAATAGGGATTTGGAACAAAAGATTTGGCCCCATTTGTGTGACCAAGTTTACGATTGGTCCGCTTTCTGAACCGATTATTTTTTAAATTATTTCATTAAATGAATTATATTCGTAAACTGATAATTAGTGACAACAGCCATGTGCATGTATGATGAGTATATCAATTAGCATATGGATTTCTTTGTTTTCAGAATAGGATAATGTTTCCACCAACAAAATTTTCAAGAGAATATATGGCCGCTTTCACAACACTTTCCTTTGCTTGGATGGTTGGGCCCATGGAGGTATGTTAATTTGAGCATCCTTCTAATTAAGTAATAATTAATGATCAAAATGAAATAGTATAGGTAAATTATTTTTGTTGTGAAAGTTATACTATATATTAATTTTCTTAATTTTCTTCTTGTAAGGTGAAAGAGTCAGAGTTCGAAGGAAAACCAGAGAAAAATGTCGTGCATATAAAAAAATGCAGGTATATCTTTTTGCATCATCTATTTCAGTCAATTTTTTCAATGAGAATATATATGGGAGTGTTTTGCAAAAACTTTTGTTCTTAGAGAACGTGATTTATGGTAGTAAAAGCCAAAAATAATTGAAAAGAAAAACTTGGTACCGTTTGCAACTTAGAAACTAAAAATTTAAATCAGTTAAAAGAGAATGTTTAGTGAATAAGTTATAAAAGTATTTTTTTTGTGTGTAAAAACTAAATGAGTAATTTAAAGCACCCATATCCATGCTTTTAGATTCTAATTAACATTTGGAAAAATTAGAAACTTTTTTTTTCCGCCAAACAATCATTTTTTAAGTGTTTGCAAATACTTTCTAAGATTGAGAAGCAGTAATTAATCTCTATCATAAGTTAATGCATCTTACTAATTTTGTTTCTAAATGTATTAGGTTAATTATGAAAACTATGGTTGAGGTTTAGTCTAATTACCAAAATCCAATTATCTTTTAAAATTATAAATACCTTCTTGATATTTGATTCTCTTTTTTGTAATTGCATGCACCCTCAAAATGGAGGTATTGACTATTTGTTCGGTAAATGACTTGTTTGTAATACTTTAAGGGTATATCTATAATTTTGAAATATAACTGAAATTTTTGGTAATTAGGGTGAACCTAAAGGTACCTTTTCCAATTCTCTTTCCCATTTTCCCCAGGCTTTTGGAGGCGACAAACTGTATTGGAATTTGCACTAGTGTGTGCAAAATGCCATCTCAAATTTTCATCAAGGAATTTATTGGAATGCCATTGAACATGGTCCCTAGTAAGCAACTTTAATTAAATAACCCTAATTAAACAATCTTTGTTTTACTAATTAACTTTTTTCTAAAGCTAATTTAATTCAATGATTTTTTTTGAAGTTAAAGCCTTGTAATATTATTACCAAAGCATAGCTCACATTACAAGCGAATTAACCCAAACTGGAAAATCTCCGTTGAGCCAAACAAATGACATAGGAGAAAAAGAAGCAAACTTAGCTATAGAATGAGCTAAAAAATTAACAGTCCGGTGTATATGGCACAATTTTGAAACGTCTATCTGCTGCATTCGTGCCTTGATCCCATCTACAATATCTCCAGCATATCTTAGATCCCCTATTGGCTAAGTGACTGCTTGCACCGCCAATAATGAATATATCGCAACATGAGCGGATAAAAATTGTTGTTCCATCAAAACTTCCATCCCGTATAACATAGCCCGCAACTCACCTTCTAAAATTGATCTTGGACAAGATATTGCTTTTCCAAATACCACAAAAAGATCACCATTATTATCTCTAATCGAACCTCCCACACCATATAACCCATTATCATCATTAAAACAGAGGTCTGTGTCAAGTCTTACCATTCCCATCGGCAGGGCAATCCAAGAACTTTCTGAACCATATATGAACTTTTGATTGGGGCCTTTCAATTCATCTCTAATATTCTGAAATTATGTTAGATGTGAGAAACACCAATTCATATCCTTCACAGAGTTGATATTGAAGCTATTATGTGTTGCTTGTAATATGACCTTCCAAACTCCTCATAAGAAAATGACCAAATTCTCGTAATCCTCCTTCGTCAACACCTTCTAGAGCCCCCACGCAAAATCCAACATAGACCCTCCACTTACCTTATTCCTAAATGGTCCATAAGTTGTTTGTTTCCATAGGTGTTTTATAGCAGGACAAAAGACAAAGAACAATGTTGTGTATAGTAGTATCCACGCCCAAATGACACAACGGGCACTTCTCGGATAAAGGCACATGATGTCTCTTTAAATTCGCTATTGTGGGCAAACGCGGAGCCAGGAATAAAAATTGAGGGCCGATACACGAAAACGAGGTGAGCCCATACACGAAAATCATATAAATTATAATTAATATTTTTCTAAAAACAATCTAGTGTAAAATTTTTTAAAAAAAAACATTGGGGGGGGGCGGAGTGGCCCCCGCATCCGCGCTTGGTTTGTGGGGATATCCAACACCACTCGCCACCCAAAAATCTTACCTTCTTATGAATAGTCATTCCCAAAGAAAATTCCACTATTTGACCATTCAATCCAAGCCTCGATGAGGGGAAGGATCGAATAGACCAACCTCTTATCGATAACCAATCGTCCACGGAATATTTTCCTTAGGATTCTCCCTCCAAAAATGATGATCTTCTAGATTCTTTGAAGGTAGTTGTATTCGGAAAATTTCATCTGATATATAGCTTGAAAATAAATTTTTTATAACTTCCGAGTTCCACCTGCCATTGGTAATTAGATCACTGACACGCATAGAATCGGGTACCCCATTAGATTCTATTGATAATTTACCACGACATCCTGCCACCCATTTATCCATGCCACATGTATGGACTGACCATTGCCCACCTTCCAAATTAAACCTCTTTCAAGTACATCCTGACACTAATAGAATGAACGCCAAATGTACAACGGATTTTCTCCAAGCGGGGCATCCATAATATCCATGTATTTAAAATATCGGGCCTTCAATACTTTACTAACAAGTGTGTTCAGATGTCTGATTATTCTCCACACCTGTTTTGCTAAGAGTGCCTTATTAAATAATTCCATCTTCCGAAAACCCAACCCTCCAAGTCTTTTAGGCTTGCAAAGAAAATCCTATCTTCTCCAGTACATTAGCTTCCTCCCATTTTCAACATCTCACCAGAAATTTGCGAGCTCTTTCTCGATATCAGCACATATCGATTGTGGAATACGAAAACACAATATCATATAAGTTGGGATATCTTGAGCATGGATTTGATGAGGATCTCCTTACCTCTCACTGAAAACACCTTATTACTCCATCCTTGTACTCTTTTAATTATTCTTTCCTTCAAATAATTAAATTTTTTATCTCTTGTTGCTCATAATAAATGTTGGGAGTCGCAAGTATACTTCATGTCCCGAAACTGCGGGTATAGTAAGAATTTGTTTTATGGCGTCAACATAGTCCATACACGTATTTGGGCTAAAGGAAAGTACGAACTTATCAAAATTATTAAGTTGCCCTGATGCTTTTCCATATTTCGCAAGACAATCCCTTATTTTGCGGCCTTCACTTTAGGCAGCTCTGAAAAGTACCAAACTGTCATCGGTAAAAAATAAATGGGATATTGGTGGGGCTCCATTTGAAATTCATATTTCGTGTAACTGTTTCTGTGCTTCGAGGTTCATGATCATGGAAGAGAGTCCTTGCGTGCAAATTACAAAAAGATATGGGAAATCGGATCACCTTGTCGAAAGCTACGTTTAGGCACCACCCTACCAATTAGTTGATTGTTAATGGAGAAAGTATATCTCATTGTAGATACACATCTCATAATCAACTCCACCCAATCTTGTGGGTACATTGGATCACCTTGTTGAAGCCCACGTTTAGGCACCACCCACCGATTAGTTGATTGTTAATAGAGAAAGTATACCTCACTATGGATAAACATCTCATAATCAACTCCACATAAGCTTGTACAAACCCCAATCTTAGCATTATTGCTTCAAGAAAACACCACTCCACACGATCATACGCTTTGCTCATATCCAATTTAAGCGATGCGTATCTTCTGTTGATATTTCGGTGATTCCTCATCTAATGTAGGCATGCATATCCCAAAATGATATTATCCGTAATTAATTGTCCTGGGATAAATGCACTTTAGGGCTCATTTATTATGTCTTGCATAGTGCCACGAAGCCTATTAGTAATCATTCGGGTTATGATTTTATAACAAGTGTTACACAAATTTATTGGCCGAAATTCTTTCACGAGCAATGGATCACTTTTGGAATAAGGGTAACAATCGTGTTATTCCATTCTTCCAGCGAATCGCCATGATTTAGCACACCAAGAACCGCTCTTGAAACCCTCCTCACCTATTAGATGCCAATATTTTTGATAGAATAGTGTTGTCAACTCGTTCGGACCGAGTGCCTTGTCGGGAAACATTTGGAAAACCGTCTTTTTTCACCTCTTCTTGTCAAAAGGATTACATAGAATATCATTTACTCAATAATCTACTTTGGGTGATATATGTTGTAATACTTCCTCCATATCTAAGCCCGTCGGGGAGGCTGTAGAAAAAAAATCATTAAAGTAGGCAACAATAATATATGTCATCATACATTGGTCAGTGCAAAAATCCCCATGTTGAGATATAAGTTTTGATATAGCATTGCGAGCCTTGCGCTTCGAAGCTTGTGTGTGAAAATATTTATTGTTGTTATTGTCTCCCCAAGCTAACCAATTCACCCCGCTCCGTTGCCGCCAATAAATTTCATCCTTTATAGGAAACCTTTCTATACTTTTCTCTTTTTCCACAATCAAATCTTGATTATGCATCCATAGCTGGTCCGATTTTAATGCATTAAGTGCGTCTCTCTTCTTCTCAATCTATCTCGAAATATTCCGAACCTTGTATTTGCCCAACTTTCTAAAGCCTTACTAACATGGCACAACTTCGAAGGAAAGGTTGCCAAAAGAGATTGCATCCAACTATCATGTATGACATGTTCACGGTCTTCTTCTATAGCCCAATATGTCTCAAAAAATAACTACTGGTCTTTCCCGGTTATTATCCCCTCTCTCTGAATTCTGGTTTTCGAAAAAATAATTTGAATGGGATGATGATCCGAGTGATAAAATTCGAGTGACTCTATTTCTGTTGTCGGATATAACATTCGCCATCCAGTGTTATCCAAGACTGTATCTAGCCTAGCCAAAATAATGCTTCATTTTTCCTCCGATTCGCCCATCTAAAGAATTCTCCCATACTCCTAGATCTTGCAGCCCATTCTCCTCAACCGTTTCATTTCTCTAAAATCTACCATTTGCCCATGTAATAATTCGATAATTTATTACTTACTTTTATGACATGGTTTATAATAGTACTATATACTAATCAAAAAAGGCAACCTTATAGTAGTTATACTATATGCCCAAATTTTCATTCATACTCAAAGAAATTTAACTTTTTTTTATCACGTGAACCACATTGAATGACACAAAGCGTCTATGATAAAAAATTGTGCAAATTAAGTTTCTATATTTAAAATTAATCTTTACATGTAATTATTTTTTGCAGATTTTGATGACATGAGCTGTGAATATATATATGGCGAGGAGCCTCCACCAGAATCCTCAGATCCAGCTTTTACGCAGCCATGCTATAAACTATGTAATAATTTTTTCTTGTTCTTTTTTTATTGCCATATATAATTTTTTTTACAAGAAAAGTAATTTTATTAATAAATTCAAACTAGCAATACATAGATAGAAGATATGAACAAATCTGTTAAAATCATAAAAGATGAAACTATCAAAAGATTCATAACATCTAGATTAATAATAAAAATCGGCATAAAGCCTATAATTTTAAAAAATTTATAGTGCCTAGAATACCCATGATTCCATATCTGCAATCTTTTGAAGACCATAATATGAATTGTTACCTCTGTCTGCCGAATTGAAAACTTGCTTGTCTATATCGTCCGCACAAGAAAAACACCTCACCAAGACGATGATAACAAATTAATGTCTCACCAGGACGACAAAAAATCACAAAAACAAAAAAACAAACAAACAACCCAGGATCTATGTGAAAAATCACTTATATATTTAGAAAATAAATTGATAAAGAAGATGTTGATGGGGTGATTTTAGACCAAAAATGGTCAAAAATCACCCCTTAACAATGAAGAATAAAAAGAGAAGCAAGAGAAAAAGAGTTTTAAAGATTAAAAATATAGTCATACATACTTAATTGACTAAATTCGTGGGATTTAATTTTGTTGTATATTTGGACTATAGAATAATGTTCATATAATTAATCATTATTTGCATATATTTTTGCAGGCAAGGCCACCAAAAGGCACCAAAAGAATTGCATCGACAACAGTTAGAGTACCAAACAAGATCATGTGATGATATCATGAAAAATGGAGCTGAGAAAATAAATAGAGGTGATAAAAAAAAATTCTCACTTAATTTATGAGGGAAGATTAAATTAAATGAAGGCAAAAATGAGCAAGATAGCTCACATAAATAATTCCATTGTGTTGTAAATAATCCCTTATTTATATACTATATATGTTTAAGTAGTGTATCCATATAAATATCACAATATGAATTATTGTTAATATAAGCTAGTACAAATAATACCGTATATATGTGTACTTATATTTTATGCATATGACTAATAGAAGAATGGAAGAATTTGTGGGGAGAAATTTTCGTGTGTATTTTTTCATTCCATTAACCATATATATACACAAAATTCGAAGCATTATTACGCTTGTGATTTAAAGTCACAAGACATATTACTATGCATCTTGTGATGGCTATTGTTGCTAAAAGTCCATAATGGGACAAATTGTTACAACACTCTCTCTTGAACGTAGCACTATATTAAGCTGGATGAGCATGCCTCATTAATAAATATAATGGGAACTATAGGTGATAAAGAAAGAAAGGTAAAAATAATGTTGCTTCCCACATCTTCCTATGGTAAAGGGAAGAAAAAGGAATAAGACGGTTGCAACCTTTGTTCTTAAGACGTGATAGAACGGTCAAGTTTGTGATCATTTAAAATGAGTTATGAATTAATGGAGAAAATCAATGGAAAACCGACAATTAGAGAAATTAGTCGCTATTTATGATTATGCTTTCAAATGCCATTTTTTCATATTCAAACTTTTAAAAAATGAATTTATGTTTGTGTAGTGAAGTTCTATTTGGAAATAAAGTCATTTTCACTTTTAACTTTTTTTTTTTTGTGAAAATAGAATTTTGGAAGCACAACCAAACAATTCTCCGTATTAATCATGCAAATCTATGTCAAAATACCTTTCAAAAAAGTAAAACCAAACAAGTTTTCACTACAATCATGAAACTTTTGTCAAAAGTACACTTAATAAACTATAACCAAATATCTTTTCATTTCAAAATATGGAACTTCAGACAACAAATCAAACATATTTTCATTTTACACGAAATTCAATAACTTTTCAAAATTCATTTCTTTTTTTTGAGTACAATGGGGGAACTTGGGGAGGGGACACACACACCCGTATGGGATCGAACCCGGATCATTCACCCTTACAACATATGTCTCAACCACTAGAGCATAAGATTGATCCCTTCAAAATTCATTTCTCAATACTATAAATTAGAAATTGGATATAAAAATACATCCATATAAGCCCTACATAATTTTCTAGGAGGATGCCCGTTTCAATTAAATAAAACTAGACATTTATTCTATAAATTATTTTCTTTGATAACTTGATGGAGCATGGACTAAAAATTTCTTTGCATATTTAAAGGGTAAGCCCAATTTTTCTGCAAAAGGTAATTTAATGGGCTTGTATTTTTTTGATAAAGTGATAGCGTGGCTAGAGTTGGCAACATAAGTTTGGACCATTGATATATTGCTAGACTTATTGGGTTGGACCCAATTTATGTTAAATTGGTTTAATTAGTTTGGGTCGAATTGAATGGGCCCAACTTTCCTCATGTCCATGGAAGCCCTGCACACGTTCTCCTCGATAGTTTGCATTTGTTTTGAAAAAATGTTTTTCTTCTTTTAAAATGAAAACATGTTTGATTAATACTTATTCAAAATAAGATTCATTCTCACAAAATGTTTGTCACTCAATCCTAATGTCAAATATTATTGTAAAATTATATGGCCAACATAAAACCCTACTAATCATAACAAAATAATATATTTTCTAAAAATGTTTTGACTTATTTTTTTGAGAAAAAAATGTTTTGAACATTTAACGTTGATTAGTATGTTCAAATAATATCATAATGTTTTAAGTCCTAAGATAGCTATTAGGAGTCATAATCGGCTAATCGCCTGTAAGCGTGACAACCGTGTTTGAATACTAAATAAAAAAATAGAAGAGCCATCATAATATAGGGATGATAGTGGACGAGAATGGGGTTGGTATTGAACATATCATCCTTATCCTAAAATCTCATCTCTAATACCATTGTTCCCATTGGGTATTTCGGATGGAGATGAAGAATTCTTCGGGAACGAGGTCGCTGCTTTGAATCGATTTCCTATTTTCTATTTATTAATAAAAAAAACTTACAAAATAATTTACTTAAAATAACCAATAATTAATATAAATATAAATAATATAAATCCCTAATTTGTACAAGTAAAATTAAAAAGACTTGATGGTTTTATAAATTTCAGAATTAATAAAATAAAATATTATAAATATAATTAATACTAATAATAGATAAATAATATATATGTATATTTGTGTGTTTATATATTCGGGAAATATGGATGAGATGGGGAATCTGATCTGTTTTATTTAAATGGGAACGAGGACCGGAACGGGACAGGGATATAAATATCATCCCACCCCGATTCTAGAGAAGTAGGGAATCTCCATTCAAACTCATCTATTAATTAATTGGGGTTTCGCCATCCCATTTTATTCGGGTACCAATGGAGATCGTTACCTACGGAGATTTTGCTATTCCTATCATATTATATATATATATTGATGACACCCGAGCCGAGCTGGAAGAAATTAATCCACGTCATCAGTCCAGCACACGTCCGAGTGGGGGACCTATGGGTGACGCGATCGATGTGCGGTCTTGTGGCGACACGTCACGATTAGGCTCGCCCACTACCGAGCTCAACCACAGCATAACTGCCGAGATCCGAGCTCCGAGCCCCGAGCACAAATTTCGGCGAGAAACGCATGCGCGACAGACTCATAAAAATAATCACTTGCCCATGCTTAACGCTTTATTGGTATCAGAAACTGCCACATGTCAGAAAGTTATAAAGAGAAGTCGACAAGTGGCAAGATTTGACTGACATGCACAGTTAGAGAGGGAAATGTGTCTTTCTTTAATTATTTTACCAATTAATGACTAGTTAGTGCAAAGATGACTATTGTAAACCCACTTACTCAAAGGGGTATAAAAAGGCTGATAGAGATAAAAAGGAAAGGAAAAGAGAAAAAAAAAAAAAGAGGGAGCAAGATTGTAAGAAAGACCGACCCCAATAATTCGGCTCGGCATTATGCAAAAAAGGCAGAATTAGCAATAAATAAACACACGTTACGCACGTTTATATTTCCACGTGTTAAATCTTTTACATATTTTTGCTTGTTGACCAAAACGCACGTCAACAAATTGGCGCTAGAAGGAGGGCACCGTATTGGTCCAGTCAGAGTTCCAAGCAAAAGCAAGTTAAGTGAAAACCAGGTAAAAGTTTACCGTTGATCCTTTCCATAATAGACAAAATGAGTCAACAGTCGAGAAATGCTCGCTTGACTGAAGAGCAACATTTGAACAACCAAGCGGCGGACTACTAATGGCCAAAATATGCTCCGCATGTAGCGGGGAGCACTACTTTATTCCCCTTCGCTCGCCTAATTGCCAACCCAACTTTTGTACAGCAAATGAACCAACTCATATCACAAACTCTCGCTACCACAAACTCTCAAGCACCTCCTCCACTCCTTGCAAATACCAACCCACTCAACCCACAACTAAATGTTAATATTAATCCTCAACTCCACGGGCCTCTTCACAATGAAGCCCAAGAAGCGATTCGGGTAATGAGCAGTAGCGTCCGCCGTAATGTAAGCGGCGGCCACAGGGAAGATGAGGAAGCGGCAAAGTCGTGTAAGCGGAATCATTATCGAGCCAACACGACATCGCCGCACCCACTCGATGTTCGCCGGACGACTAGGAATTGATCCTTTACGCCCGCCCGATCAATAAGTTCCCGACTTCGCGGTTTAGGATGAGCAGGGAATCGCTAGGGTCAACTGCACCCAAGGCCCTAATCTACGGTGACGAGAAAGGGATACAGAGATTCAACGCTTTGCGTCGTTTGAATGAATTGGAAGGTGATCCGAAGGTGAACCGTATCGAGACCATCCAAGCGACGAACCAACCCGTTATGTCTCTATTCTCCACTGGTATCTTGGCGACTCCGCTACCACCGAAGTTGAAAATTCCCCAAGTCGGTCTATACAATGGGGAAACCGACCCAACCACTCACGTCCATAAGTACCTAGCATGGATGGAAGGATATGATCCTAGTGATGCCATCCTCTGCGCAGGCCTTCCCATTAACTCTCGGCGATAAAGCCCACCGTTGGTTTAGGACCCTACCACAGGGGTCCATTCGGCATGGAAGGATTTGGCCTCCGCCTTTACAACACATTTCTTAACGTCCAAAGTCCGAGCTGCGCCTAAGGATTCCCTTGTAAACATCAAACAAGGGAAGGACGAGCCCCTGAAAAGCTATATCTCTCGATTCAATAAGCAAGTTCGAGAGATGAAACCAGTGTCGGATGACGCCATTTTAATTGCAGCCATGGCTGGCCTTGCCCCCGAAACTTGGTTTAACTACTCTATTCATGAATCGGGGCGACCTCGCACCAAGAATTTCGATCCGCGCGAACGCCATATTTTGCGTGGAGGAAGCCATGGCGAGTAACCGCCCCGAGTACCGATCAGGGGGCGTGAGAAAGGACAGAAAGAAAGAATCAGCGGTTGGGCCGGGGTCGGGATTTAGACCGTTCTCGGAAAACCCGACCACTGGATTTAGGGCTCGCTAGGAAACGCGAGCCGAAGTTGCCGCATTGAGGTGTACTTTGACCCACACTCCATCAGCCATATGGAATGAAGTACAAGGTCTGAATTTATTATCTCCGGCTCGGCCTTTGAAGGTCGAGCCGACAAAATTAGATTCACGTCGATATTGTGCCTATCATAAATCAATAGGTCACGATACCGATGAATGCCGAGATCTAATCAGAGAAATTATGCGTATAGTTCGGCAAGGCGGTCTCAAAAGATACGTTCATGAACTACCACCCCAACCGGCACTGACTCAAGGTGTTAACCCAGAGCGCATAACCAATCCAGCTCTCCTGCCACCACCACCGACCGAGAACCAGGGTAGGGAGATCCTTATGATGTCGAGTGTGAACCGAATCAACACTAACACAGCCGAAGATTGCCGCTCCAACAGGAAAAGAAAGGCTGATGTCAGATAGGCCGCCCACGCCGAAAGACAAGTTTGGGTGGCGGAAATCAGAGAAGGTCATCCCGCCGGCCATTTTGTGTTCTCAGATGCGGATGCCGACCAGGTGGTCGACCCTCATTCTGACCCCCTGGTCATTACTGCACCGATCTTAGGTATTCCGGTTCATAGAATTTTGATCGACTCTGGAAGCTACTCATCAGTCATTTACGTCCGAGCCTTTCGAAGATTGAACGTAGACGATAGCTATATCCGTCCATGCAATGATAGCGATTCGGGGTTTGGAGGAGGAAGAATAGTCCCGCTCGGGGAAGTTGATTTGGCCATCCAAATGGGACAAGGGTTGCATAAACGGACCGTCATGACAACATTCAAAATAATCAATGCTGATTCGGAGTACAATGCTATTATTGGGAGGCCATTGCTTTATCATATAAAAGCGATCGTTTCAATATATCATTTTTGTATAAAATTCCCAACATCCGATGGTGAGGCTATACATAAAGGAAATCAAAGGAGTCACGAGAATGCTCTCTCAAACTCCGACCAGGTGGAGATTAACGTGGTGGAACGAGGAGAAACCGGTGGAACGACGCAAGGCGATCCCCGCCAAAGGAGGAGCCCGAGCCGAAAATGGTGATCGGTCGGGAAGAATAATCAGTGTCGTTGACCGGGAAGGAACCAATAATGGAAGAAGGCAAGCCGGGCAATCGAGAACGAGCCCGCCATCGAAGTTGAGTTGCCCCGCAAATCAAAGAGGGCAGAGCAAGAAAAGAAAATGGGTGGAACGGTGAGAACAGGTTGATATAATCAACGCCGGGAGACAAGCGGTGGCGCCAATGCGTCGCCATGATCTCCCGAACCATACCGAACCGAGCCTGATTGAATTTTTGGCAAATAATCTTGGCGTCTTCGCATGGACTCATGCGGACATGCCCGAATTGACCCTAAGTATGCATGCCACCGCCTCAATATTGATCTAACGTTACGCGATTATCCGAGAAAAAGCGCAAGCTCGCCCCGACAGACAAGCAAAGACTCGAGGCCGAGGTTAACAAGTTGATAGATAATCAATTCATCCGGAAGCTCTCTACCCCGATGGGTTGCCAATCTGTTTTAGTAAAGAAGAGCAATGGCGATGTGGCGCGCAGGCGTGGATTTTACCGACCGAACAAGGCATGCCCTAAGGACGCTTATCCATTGCCAAATATTGATTATATGGTAGATGCCACGGCGGACACGAGCCGATGAGCTTCATGGATGCATACTCGGGTTACAACCAGATACGAATGCACCCGGATGACGAAAAAATACATCATTCTTTCTCGCTCGTGGAATTTACTATTACAAGATGATGCCCTTCGGGTGAAGAATCGTGCGACCTACCAAAGGTTAGTAAATAAGATGTTTGAGAAAATGATAGGTCACACTATGGAAGTCTATGTAGATGATATGTTGGTAAAATCATCAGTACATATCCGATCATCTAAACGATCTTAATAAAATGTTTGCTGTTTTGAGAGAGTACAAGATGATGTTAAACCCGAGAAAGTGTACGTTTAGGGTCAGCTCGGGTAAATTTTTGGGGTATATGGTCAGCCAAAGGGGAATCAAGCTAACCGGACAAAATAAAAGCCATCATGGATCTAGAACCCCGAACTCGAAAGAGGGTACAAAGCCTAACAGACGATTGGCCGCCCTTAACCGATTTGTTTCGCGATCCACGGACAAGTGCAAACCTTTCTTTGAGATTATAAAAAGGGCAAAAATTTTTAATGGAACGAGCAAGCACAAACCGCCTTTGAATCTCTCAAACCAAGACCTTTCTTCAATTCCTATATTGCAAAAACCTACCCAAGGGGAGGACTTATATTTGTACTTGGCGGTATCCGAATACGCCATCAGCTCGGTGTTAATCAGGTTAGATGGTTCTATTCAACATCCAGTCTATTACACCAGTCAAGCGTTACATGACGCCGAGCTCTGCTATCCACCAATGGAAAAATTGGCTTATTCACTAGTCACTGCGGCGCGGAAACTCCGTCCATATTTTCTAGAGCACAAGATTATAGTCTTGACGAACTACCCACTGAAGCAAGTACTACACCGACCCGATACTTCTGGTTGGATGATTAAATGGGCCGTCGAACTCAGTCAGTTTGATATTATATACGAACCACGTATAGCAATAAAAGGACAAGCTTTAGCCGACTTTGTGGCCGAATTCACACCTTCCATATGATTGGAAGTTATGGAAGACCAAGAATGGAAATTGTTCGTTGTGGCTCTTCCACGCAGCCGAGCGGCGGAATCGTGATAATCGATCCAAATGAAAAGTGCTCTTGCTCGGCCGCACGATTTGATTCCCGCAACGAACAACGGCCGAATACGAGGCACTTCTCGCAAGCTTAGAGATGGCACTTCTATGGGCCTAAAACAACTATTGGTACACAGTGATTCTCAGCTGGTTGTTCATCAAATAAACGGTGAGTACGAAGCGAAAGAGCAAAAAATTGCACAATATTTGGACTTGGTCAAGAAGAGATTATCATACTTCAAGACAAAAGTCTTGCATGTGCCCCGAGCCGAGAACATGCAGGCAGATGCCTTAGCTCGACTCGGTTCCAGCCCAGGGACGGATGCCATCGTGGATGTCACTGTCACACAACTATCTGCCCCATCACTTGACGCAAAGAAGATATATACAATCAAAAACGCTGAGGCACTGGATGACCCCAATCATTCAATATTTAGAAAAAGGAGTTCAACCTGAAAACAAAGCTGAAGCCAGAACACTACGAACCCAAGCGGCTCGGTTTACACTTGTGGACGGCGTCCTGTATAAAAGAGGATACTCCGTCCCACTCCTACGGTGCCTTTCCGAGACAGATGCGGATTATGCACTTCAAGAGGTTCACGAGGGAATATGCGGAAACCACGTCGGGGGCCAGACATTAGCTTATAAATTAATACGGCAAGGATACTACTGGCCATCCCTAAAAAAGGATGCAACCGATCTCGTCAAAAGATGTGAAAGATGCCAAAGATTCGCACCACAGGTTAGATATCATCCTGAACAACTTACCTCCGTATTTAGTCCATGGCCATTTGCCAAATGGGGAATGGACCTCATTGGACCACTCCCCACTAGCAAAGGGGGCGTCAAGTATGCCATTGTGGCGGCGGATTATTTCACAAAATAGGCCTAGGCGGAGCCTCTGGCGAAAATAGATGAGGAAAAGATTGTGAGCTTTGTATGGAAGTCCATTATCTGTAGATTTGGGATACCACATTCGATCGTTACATACAATGGGAAACAATTCGATAACCGGAGGTTTCGAAATTTTTGTGAGGGCTTCCGCATCAAAAACCACTTCTCAACTCCATACCATCCCCAGTCGAACGGACAAGTTGAGGCCATTAATAAAATACTCAAGTATACCTTGAAGGCGAGATTGGAGGAATCTAAGGGAAATTGGCCGGAGGAATTACCCGGTGTCATCGTGGTCATACGAAGCACGCATCGAACGGCCACCGGAGAAACACCTTTTTCTTTGGCTTATGGAAGAGGCGGTGACTCTGTTGAGATTGGAGCCCCTACCTTCAGAATTGCAAATTTTTCTAAAGACGGCAATGAGGCTGCGCTCTGAACCGAGCTAGATCTGCTCGAAGAAAAAAGGTGCAATGCCGAGATGAAAAACACCGTGTATAAACAAAGGAGCGAAAGGTACTACAATTCGAAAGTAAAGGAAAGGAGATTTCTGGTCGGCGACCTTGTGTTGAAAAAGATAACGGGTGTTGAACCCAACCCATTGAAGCCAACCTGGGAGGGCCCATTTCGGGTCAGCCACGTTTTATCTGGTGGGGCGTACCAGCTAGAATATTTGAGTGGAGAAAAATTCATGCATCCATGGAATGTAGCATACCTGAAACGGTATTATCAATAAAGATCTCGGTTTATGACCCAGTTAGGATTCCAAGGGATTATCCTTTCATCTGATATTTTGTGAGCTCTCTAAAGGGAAACGAAGTTCTTATTCACCTCGGCTATGTGCCGAGGACAGTAAAAATTGCCTCAGCTGAAGCTGAAGGCTGAAAAGTCATCTTAGGTACGTCCTCTGCACGATAAAAAAAAAGAAGGCAACCCGCCCACAATGCGGATCTATTCTTACAAAACAAAGACTTGGTTACGCACCGAGCACAAAACAAAGACTTGGTTACGCACCGAGCACAAAACAAAGACTTGGTTATGCACCGAGCACAAAACAAAGACTTGGTTACGCACCGAGCACAAAACAAAGACTTAGTTACGCACCGAGCACAAAACAAAGACTTGGTTACGCACCGAGCACAAAACAAAGACTTGGTTACGCACCGAGCACAAAACAAAGACCCGATATACACACCGGGCACAAAATGAAGACTTGGTTTATACACCAAGTACCAAATACAAAATAAAGAATAGGCTCATACACCAAGTACGAGAATCAATTAAGGCGAGTAAAGCCCCTTATTCAGAAGCACTGGGAACCGAACCCCATACTTGGGGATATAAAAGGAAAAGAGCCAAACATATACAAAAAGCTTGAAACACATATGCAGGTGAGAAAAAGAAAAGTTCATTTCTACTTCAAAATTATTTACACAGGGGGGGCGGAGCCCATTACATTTCAAGGCACGAGGCCAAATCACCTCCCTACGAGTACATATGAAAGCTTGTAAATAAAAAGGGCAAAAATAACATTAAGACGAGCAGGGGGCGGAATTTCAACGGCACCGCTGGAGGCAACTTCTTCGTCGTCCGGATGAGGCGAGCCTTGAACATTGGGGGCCTCGGAAAAGCTCGGATGGAGAGCATCGAGATCAGCCTCCAAAAGGGCTAAATCTTCTTCAAGCCGAGCAATGATCCGCCCGCTTTAAACGGATCAAGGATTTCTTTAAGGCTGGTCGTCGCGGCATGAGTTAACATAAATGCATACTCCTCGAGTCCTTGTAAGCTTCAACGGCTGTGTGCGAGCTTCTTCAATTTGTCGACGAGTAGTTTTCCGGCCTCTCTGTCTCGTGCACGCTGAAGACGCCTCTCCATTTCCTCGGCCGGCGGTGGCGAAGACGTTCTAGCTCGGCAACCTTAGCCCTAAGCTCCTCTTCACCCCTACGGGCCCGATCTCGCTCGCCTCGGCCCTCGCAGCAGCTTTCTCTCTCTCGGATTGGCCCGAGCCGTAGCCTCATCCGCTGGGTCTTTAACGATTCTTGTACCCCCTTGAAGGGTAGCATAGGCCTCCTGCGGGTCCCGTGCCGCCTTTCCGGATCGGGCGTATTTTTCTCTAGCTCGCGAGTTCCCCAATCGCATGCCATAAAAGCCCAATCATCCGCCCCGACATTGCCATGGCGTCATCAATTTGTTCTTGGCTTGATCTCCGAGCGCACTGCTCGATGCCTTTTGTCCAGGCACGAGCCGGGACACTCATCGCGCCCGACCCGCCTCCGGTAAAATTCTCGATCGCTCTTCCGTGGCATGACACATCGAACAAATTCCACAAACCATCGAGGCGTAGTCCAATCATTCCTCACAATATTCATCTCTCACTTGACTTGGAGGGATGAAGTGACCTTCCCGCCGAAGTCATCCGAGAAAGTTCGCGGACCTCTCCCTTAGGGGCTGTTCGGATGTTCGGCGCCGTTTGACCAACCCCTTCAGTCTGCCCGGGCTCCTCCAACACAATCCCTCCTCTTCTCCTTTGAAGAGGAGGCTCCACAGCCTCCGGCACTCCATCAGCGGGACGTTTACCGGCCCGGATATCTGCTCTCCGAGCCGCCTCCGCATCTACAGGGCGACCGGCAGTCGCCAGAGTTCGCCGCGCGGCCGTGTTCCTCACGCTGCAAGCGTGCGTGCACGCAAATCCAAACCACACCCTACAAAAAGCAGATCCACCGTTAAAAGGTCAAAAGAAGACGAAATAACATTTCAAAAGGAAGTGTAAAAAGACAATGTTTACCTCGAACGGCAGCCGCACTCGGCGGCTCTGGAGTCTGTGTTTTCCCAATGGGCGCAGATGATCTGCCCACAGGACTAGCCGTCGCAGGAGACGACGCAGCTCGCTCTGTTCTCGCCGGCTGCTCCCCCGGAGAATGGGGCCGTACTTCTTCATTATTGGGAGGGTTCTGCTGAGTCTCTCTCTCAACCTCCACCTCCCGCTCAGCCGCCTCGTCCCGAGCCGTCCCCTTGGTTTCGGGGTCGGCGGGCAGAGCAGGCCTCAACCCAGCTGTGGCCAAGTTGGCCTCGGTAGCCAACCTCTCAATCCGCATGTCCATGATGCCCCGGGCCTGGATGTTTTCCAGCCTTCGAATAAAGGTGGTCGACAGAGGCCCCTTTGATGCCCGGTTCTCTGTAAAGGTAAAAAGACAAAAATCAATTACAAAAGGAAAAAAAGAAAAAGCAAAAGCGAGAGAAAGGAGAAAAGATAAACTAACTGTAGCCAAAAACAAAATTTGATGGAGGATGAAGAACAGTTTCCATTTCTCCATCTCCCACGCGAGCTTGCCACTCGCCGCTCACCCAGAGCCACTTATCCTTCCACTCCTTCAAAGATGAAGGGAGACCTTCCACCAAGCCGTCCGAATACCCCGGTCGGGTTTGTACATAATACCACCGGACGGCTGACCCCGAGATGAAGTCGCTCGCCATATAAAGAGCTCATTCATCTCTTTGAATTTGGGGCGAGGATATTTTTCTAGGTGGAACATCACCAAGGCCGATGATCCCGCCCCAAGAAATAGGGTGCACTGGTCGGATGCATGCCCCACTTGCAAAAACCACCGCGTAAGGAAAGCGCAGAGTGGAAATCTCAACCCGTATTGAAAGGTGGCGGCAAATACGGCCAAGCAACCACTGGTGGTGGGTAATGAGGAACTCCGCACCATCCGGTACCCAAAAATTGACGCCACTTGGAATACGATACCTCATGGGAACTCTTCCACCTCCCGGATCATCAGCATGCTCGGGATATCGTTTATATCACTCGGCGTCCACCGAGGCTCGACACGAAGATGAGGACCTCCTCCTTGCCGGCCGTCGCCATTACGATGGCCCATGGGCCCTAGTGGCCTCTCCAACCTCGAATCACCGGAGGGTTCATCTACCCGCTCCGCATTGTCACGTTCCGGCTTTGATGGGCCCATATTCTCTTTCTTCCTCGAGCACGCTAAGATCGTGCTTGGAGATCCTTCGTCGGAACTCTCTTGTGCCAGTCCGGGTTGATACACCGTTCCTTCTCTAAAAACGGTCATTGGCGTCGGATAAAAAACAGTATGCGTCCGCTCCAAAAATATTCCACCTCGAGAAGAATCTGGAGAAGATATCTGAATGATGCTCGGACTATGAGGCGGAGATGGCCGTGCTGGTGGGAAATAAACAGAAGGTTCAGAGGGGGATCTTTCATTTCAACCTCTACACTATAACTACGACTCCTACTATCCTCAAAAGAAGACATTTTATAGGTAAAGGAGAGTGTTTGAAAAAATACCTAAGTTTGAGTCTCGAACTTTGGAAGCCGACCCGAAATTTCTGCTCGGTCTTAGTCACTCTGGCTCGAAGGTTAATGGATGCAAAAGTGGATAATGGAGGGAAAAAGAGGTATTTATAGATGAAGTTTCCTCGATAAACGAAACGTTTATTCGAAAAGACGTGCCTTTTAAACTCAAAAGCCGTCAAACATGTCGAGAACGCCGCGTCCCCACGCCCGCCGACATGAATCGACGCACCTTTTTCGATTCTGCGCAAGATTGGTCCAACCACAAGATGCCACGTATCCGTCATTATGGCGACCCACCACGCGTCGTTCAGGCATTAATCACCACGCGGCGGATGTCGGGAATGAACAAAACCTTTAAGAAATCCGTCTCCCATTAAATGTTCATCATTAGCATTAAAGTTTAACTCCGACTTCAGAAATTCTTCCCTCGGAATTAAACTTGGGGGCCTTTGATGACACCCGAGCCGAGCTGGAAGAAATTAATCCACGTCATCATCCCAAAGACACGTCCGAGTGGGGACCTACGGGTGACGTCGATGCGGTCTTGGCGGCGACACGTCATGGATTAGGCTCGCCCACTACCGAGCTCAACCACAGCATAACTGCCGAGATCCGAGCCCCGAGCCCCGAGCACAAATTTCGGCGAGAAACGCATGCACGACAGACTCATAAAAATAATCACTTGCCCATGCTTAACACTTTATTGGTATCAGAAACTGCCACGTGTCAGAAAGTTATAAAGAGAAGTCGACAAGTGGCAAGATTTGACTGACATGCACAGTTAGAGAGGGACATGTGTCTTTCTTTAATTATTTTACCAATTAATGACTAGTTAGTGCAAAGATGACTATTGTAAACCCACTTACTCAAAGGGGTATAAAAAGGTTGATATAGATAAAAAGGAAAGGAAAAGAGAAAAAAGAAAAAAGAGGGAGCAAGATTGTAAGAAAGACCGACCCCAATAATTCGGCTCGGCATTATGCAAAAAAGGCAGAATTAGCAATAAATAAACGCACATTACGCACGTTTATATTTCCACGTGTTAAATCTTTTACATATTTTTGCTTGTTGACCAAAACGCAAGTCAACATATATATAATTGGACTTTATGATGCTTACTTGAATAGTATATTACACATTTATAGTATATCATATGTAGGGCTGAAAAATGAACCAAGCTACTCGATACTCGATTCGAGATCGATCGTTAAAAGCTCGTTTGAGCTCGGTTCGTTAACATAACGAACCAAGCTTGAACACATTTTCTCGTTCGGTAAGATATAAAGCTCGGCTCGAGCTCGACTCGATTAGTAAAAAAAGAATAAAATATATAAATATCAAGCTACTCGAGCTCGATTCGTGCTCGGCTCGACTAAAGCTCGTTCGAGTTCGATTAATAATCAAACCAAGCTCAAACACAATTTTTAAAACTCGATTAAAATTCAAACAAGCTTGAACAGTACTATGTTCGGCTCGACTCGACTCGACTCGTTTACACCCCTAATCATATGTAGGTCGGGATAATCGAAAAACGTTCTATATATGGCAATAAATAAATAAAACAACAAATTTTTTTAAGGATAAATGAAACCCATCAAACGCATGCAATGAATAAAGAAATTGGGGAGCAGCGCATGAGTTTTTAATTCGCACATGATTCATCCTTAGGGTAATTGTAATATTTTTTGGATTTTCATATGCTATCATTTATTTTGCAACCGACACAACATTTTCATTTTTTCCGGTAATGAAAAACCTTTATCCTAAACATTTGTTTAATCACAAATAGAACCTTCACAGTTATGTACATGCACGACGGAGTTTCTGTTTCAAAATAGTGTTTTATTTTTTTATTGCTTCACACGCATAATTGACACGTGTACTGGTGTTACCATATTAAAAATCATAATTTTAGGATTGATTTATACTTTAAAATTAATATGGTAACTTTAATACACGTGATCACAAGTAGTGACGAAGCCAGGAATCTGGGGTAGGGGGGCCAACTAATATTAATATAAAAAGAGTCTGTCGGAATTTTGGCCACTTCTCCATAATAAAAATAGTTTTAACCATGTTTTCTTAGCCATTTTTGAGTTCAAATTTCCACTTTGTCGTTTTCTTTCTAGGGACCGGTCCATAACCCGATACCCAAAAATGTACTACATCAATGTTTATGAAATATAACTAAGTACTTCATCAGATAATACAAGGATATGACCGTGTCAAAATGGGTAAAAATATAGGTTTCAAAAAATATGACTATTGTTCATTTTTACAAAACATAAGTGGACAATTTGTCCATTACCACATGTGAAAAATTAAAACCAATACATCAAATTTAAAATAAGTAGAATTTTTATTAAGTCATTGTATTTATTCAATCACATCTTAATATTAAAAAATAAATAACAAAATACAATTACATCAATATACAAAAGGGACAAATAGGGACACAAGATAATAATGAAAAAATACAATTTAGGTTTATAGCAGGACTTAAAAAATGTTCAAAATTTTGAAAAATGGGCAAAATGACCAAGACTCATATTCAAAATTCACAAATGAAAGTAGGAAAGAAGAATACAAGATAATTGGAGACTTTTTTTTTTTTTTTTTTTTCTATTTTTCTATTTTTTATATTTTAATATTAAAAATGAAAGGACCAAAATATCCCTACTTTTTATCAAAATTTGAGGGGGCCCAATGCCCCCCTTGGCTCATTAGTACCTTCGACCCTGATCACAAGTATCCGTATAGTGGAATAACAAATTAAACACCATTTTAAAACAGAAGATATCATCCGTATCCCCGTACATGGAGGTATACAATTCATAAATGTTTATTGGAGACGACAATTAGCTAGTGAGGGTGAATTTATCACAATTCGGGAATATTCCGTTAAAATTTGTAAGAATCTTAAAACTTAAATTTGGACCTAACAGTTTTATTACTTTTATTAAAGTCGTTTTAAACATTAAACATTAAACATAAAATAAAAAATATATTTGGTATATACTCTCCTAAAATTATTGGAACATATTATACATATATATGTGATCTCGTAAGGGACCCTCTTACTGTAAGCCAGTGTGGATTGATCCTATTCATTCACTCTATTTGATCAATGGTCCAGATGCCTATTAAAATTGCCTCATTTATCAATTAATTAAAAGACAAATAGGGCAAAACAGTAAATAACAAAATCCTATAACCATTTTTCCATTAATAATGCCCTACAATCATGGATGTGATGAAGATCATCTTTCCATAACTGAAAACACAATCACACCAAAAATCGACTCCTCTCTCTCTCTCTCTCTCTCTCTCTCTCTCTCTCTCTCTCTCTCTCTCTCTCTCTCTCTCTCTCTCTCTCTCTCTCTCTCTCTCTCTCTCTCTCTCTCTCTCTCCTCTTGCGAACTAGAGCAAAAACAAAACTCAAAATCAGACGAGCAAAAAATTGTGAAATACACCATGGAAGATCAATATACTAATCAACATCAAGGTGACATATCGATAAACACCACGGGGGAACAGAATGCACACCAGCAACCGGAGCACACATCGATGGAAATAATAGAAGAAGCCTACGAATATGGAGCAGAGAGAATTGGTTCATGAATTTAATTTCAAAAAAATGATGCAAAAATAGTGTATATGTGTTGTATAACTAAACTAAAAAGATGCATACATTGAGTCATTTCAAAAGTGACAGTCAAAGTTCGATGTTTTAAAATAGTGCATAATTATTGTGTATGTGATGTATAATTAGATGAAAACGATGCATAAATAGTTTAGGTTGAACCTTGAGTCATTGTAAAAGTGACAGTCAAAGATTGTTGTTTTAAAATAGTGCATAATTATTGTGTATGTGATGTATAATTAGACTAAAACGATGCATAAATAGTTTAAATTGAACATTATTGAGTTATTTCAAAAGTGACAGTCAAATATTGTGGTTTTTAAAAAGTGCATAATTATTGTATATGTGATGTATAATTAGACAAAATCGATGCATAAATTGATTACGTTGAAACCGTATCACAATTTTGCGGAGAAAAAGGAGGAAAACTGAAAGATGAAAACTCTTGCCAGACGAGAACAATAGGGGGAAGAAAGAAGTGAAATGTTTCAAAATGGAAGAAAGAGTTGAAAGTGGTAATCAAATCAGTAATCATATCCTTTGAAAATTGATAGACACAATCAGTTACCAAAAAAAACTTAAAATGTGTTTCATCTAAAAGACAAATTTGCCCTTTATGGGCAAATTTTTTTAAAAAAAAAGGATTTTTTTTGATCCATTGGATTTGATAAATTAACATAGGATTAGTCCACACTGTCTTACAGTAAACCCCTTGCCACATTTGATCTTATACGATTATACTATATACATAATAATAATAATAATAATAATAATAATAATAATAAACAAAATCGGATCAAAAGGAGTGGATTTAATTGCAAAAACCTTAAGGTTTTACAAAAAAACTCCAGCTATTTTTCAAAATTACAAATATCCCGTTTATATTTTATTTGTATTTTACAAATTTGAGACAATACAAACCTCAAGAAATGTTCGTAATACTTAATTAAAGAGATATTTATAATTCGAAACTTATTTTAAAGACATATAGAATAAAATTATTCTCAACATTTTAGGGATAAATATAATTTTTCATTAGTATATATAAACATATAATTTTAGAATAAATAACAAGTAAGAAAAATAAATTTTGAAAATTCACTTGTCCTTTTAGTTCCGCCATTACTGGAGGGTAGGTTTTTTGTAATTATCCCTTCCACATATTCTATAAATTAACATGCATGCTTTCTCTTTTCTTATTCACTCATCTCTTTATCTCTCTCCACCGCACCACCACCTCTCCATCATGGATGCAATGCTCATGCTGCCGTGCAAAGAGCCTTTTAAAGCCACAACGAATCAACCAGGAGAGTTACCATGCTAAATCCTAGACGATCTCCTTTTATTCTCTCAGTTCTCTCAAGCAATAATTTAATAGAAACATCACCGTCTCACGAATCCAAAACCGTCTACAACGACAACTGGCTTGAGACTATTGTCATTAACTATTTCTCCGACACCTTTCAAGCTATATCGGGTTCTTTCTTAATTAGACACACATATATATATATGCATGTGCATATTAAAATATTTAGTAAATAATATGATACAAAATATTGTCAACATTATATTTTACCTTATATACGAAATAATAATTCTTTTTAGGCAAAAACTTATGTGAGATCGTGAGAGAGTGATGCTTTTAGTTTAAAAGTAATACATTTAGTGTAAAAAGTGATACTTGTCTAAATATATTTAAATTAGTATATTTAGACAAAGTATCACTTTTAAACTAAAAGTATCACCGTCTCACGGTCTCACGATTTCACACCGTCTTACGGACTGCTGATTTTTTTTTTAAAACTATTTTAGAGTCCGTAGGATTTTGGTCGATAGTTGTCCGTAAAAAAACAATTTTTTTGCCATTTTTTGAGTTCAATTTTTCACTTTGACCTTTTTTTCATTTCTCGGGACTTTGTACATTTCTCGTTATCGAGGCTTATTTCTCCATGCCAAGAATCATATCTCAAGTACAAAAAAATGTACCGTATCGATTTTTTTTGAAAAATGACCAATTGGTAACTCACCGAACAATATATTTTTATGGTAATGACATCAGTTTTTAGTCCTCTTGAATAAAAATATATTTTTGAAAAACATGCTATTTTATTTTTCATTTTCAAAAGAAATAAATGGTCAATTTGCCATATTTCGTAAGGTTTATGCTTTCACACAAAATATAAACACGACTTTTTGTATGAATGTTTTGATGATTTATAGGGGTGAAAAGCAACAAGAGTGGGTACGATGGCCTGGTGGAGACAATGCAAATGATGTATAGTCAATTCACTCCAATCCAACAAAGACAACTTCATCTTGAAACTGTTTTTAAAGCCGTTCCTAATGAATTACGTGACTTGGCAAGTTTCTCCTTAATTACCATCTTAATTTTTCAGTTTTTCAAATTTTCCCATAACTCTTAGTACTATTACAAGGCTTTCCTGAACTGAATGTTATTGCTTAAGATTGAAAACAGTTTAATATAATTAACACATGCTTTAATGGGTTTTTATGTCTTAATTGCAATTTTGTTTTGGTAACTCTTAGGGTTGACAATCTTAGTCTGAAATTTCTTGATGTGACAATTCAGACTTCAATTTTAGTCATGTAATGTCATATATTTTGAGTTTTTTTGGTGAAGGACAAGGGTATCGTGGGAACAAATAAAATATTAGGATCTTTTTGGACCAAAATTGCACTGATTCAAAATTCTACGGGATCATAATTGCTACTGGAATATTTGCGTACCAAAATTGCTAGCCCCTAGTTATAGTTTCTGTGATTGATATCTTGTATTTCATCTAGTATTTCATTTACGAGAGCAAGTTCACAATTAATCTACTTTTACTTTTGCGTAGTTAATTATTTTGAACTATTTGATTTAACTAATTATATTCGTAAACTGAAAATTAATGACAATTTAAAAAAATTAATTAGAATATGGATTTCTTTGTTACCAGAATAGGGTAATGTTTTCACCATCAAAATTTTCAAGAGAATTTATGGCCGCTTTCATAACACATACCATGACTTGGTTGGTCGGGCCCATGGAGGTATGTTAATTCGAGAATCCTTCTAATTAAGTAATAATTAATTATCGAAATAAAATATTATAGGTACATTATTTTTGTTGTGAAAGTAATGTTATATATTAATTTGCTTATCTTCCTTCTTGTAAGGTGAAAGAGTCAGAGTTCGAAGGAAAACTTGAGAAAAATATCGTGCATATAAAAAAATGCAGGTATATCTTTTGCATCATCTATTTCAACCAACTTTCTCTATGATATAATATATATGAGATTGTTTGCAAAGACTTTTGTTCTTAGAAAACGTGATTTTTGGTAGCAAAAGCGAAAATTGTCACGCCCCAAACGCGACGCAACGACGATAAATCACTTAAACAGAAATAAATCCAACATTCTAGAAAATGATGTAACAATCCCAAGTGAAACAAGGTCTAAAGCAGCGAAAAACTACAAGTACAGTACGTTTACAAATACATCCCAACAACCAAATAGCTTACAGTCCAGAACTAGAAAATAAAATACACATCATATCGCCAGCTTAAGTGTCAAAGGGTCTACGCCCTTAAATTACAGTCCAGAATTTCAAAGGAAATAAAAGAGTCCAACAACAGTAAAATAAAAGAAAATAGTCCAGCAACATAGATAACGATAGGAAGTGAGTCCAACGGGCGGAGCTCGAGAATTCAATCCAAGGCAGGTTCAGCTTCTTCGACAAAGTCCTCTTCTAAGGTTAGAAAACAGGAGGGGGTGAGACAGAAATCTCAGTAGATGGGGTGATCGTGTGCAAGTGTGGCGATATATATAGTTAATGCGAGAAATTTAGTTGTATTAAGATGCGTGGGAGATGATGCATGATTTCACACACAATCCACAAGCGTCGTGATAAATATATTTAATTAATATACTTATACAGTTTAAGAATACAGTTCGTGGTCACGTAGGCACTATGGTTCAAGCAGACATGAGGATTGCGTACGGATTTGTAACGCCAATCCTATGCAAGACAAGTAGCGGTTGCATACTGATTTGTAGCGCCAACCTATGCAATACAAGTAGCGGTTGCGTATGGATTTGTAGCGCCAACAAAACGGGTCCGATTAATTCCAGAATCGTGTGGATCAGACATCGATTCCTTCGTTCTTCCTTGTAACTCCCGAGTAAGATGGTCCAAGACCTATCACCTTATCGCTCTATAGGCAAAGACAAAATCCACAGTGGAGCTAGCAAGGCTCGGATCTGTCATAATCATGATTATACCTCATGTACTACGACCCGCTTCCCTCGGACAAACTCCGTCCCTCGATTTGCGGGATTAGGGCGATGGGGCGAAGAAGAGTGGAATAGCGGCCGAGCTGCCGGTTCCATCCCCCGTATCCATTCCGATCGTGAGCTCGACACACTAAGTTGACTCAGCGAGGAAAGTAAATACAAGTTCGGGTAGTCAACCAGCAATGAGTATTATTGATTCAGAGGAAGCGATTCAGAAAATTTTGAAAATTTGCGAGTAGCAATTATGGCGTTGGTGGAGTTATTTGGATGAAGATGATTATCGGGAGGATAAGTAATCTTCGATATCTTGAAAGATTAGGTGGAACATAAGTCCCATTATAGATTCAAATCGCAAGACGAGGAAGTCGCCCCGTGATCGGGTATTAATCGGTCAAGGCGTCCGATAAGTCAAGGGGTTTTTGAGAAAATAAAATATTTTAATTAAGAATTGAAGTCAGAGGGTCCATGGCTGTTTTATTAAAAGAAAAATAATTTGAGTTAGGTCCTTGATAAAAGAAAATTTACAATTTAGCCCCATTTCGTAAAAACCAATACTTTTGGGGTTAAAAATTGAATAAATAAATATTCCGACCTTGAAAAATTATGAGGTCAGTTCCTAAATTCTCCAAATTGTTCAGAGATTCAGGGTTTTGAAGTTTTGAGGTCGAGTTTTTATAAAATTCTCATATTGGCCCCAAATTTGTTAAAATTGCCATTTCGGGCTCTAAGTTTAAAATAATTGGAACTCACAAACCGAAAGGGATTTTAATGTGATTCCAGTTGTAAAATGTCACTAAGGTCAGTGGGGTATTGGGACAAAAGCAGTTTTAAAAAGAAGTAAGTATAGGTCCCTTAACTTTTAAAATCTCATTTTTGTCCCATTTTGAAATAATTGCCTTTAAGGCTTTTAGGGGTCCAATTGTTATGAAATTTGAACCTTGGGTCCTAGATATAATTATGTTATAGTTAAATTAGTATTTCCAGGTGCATGGACTGCATAAGTCCTGGAAATTGTAATTTGGTCCTCAAGTTTAATCTTTTACAATTTGGTCCCTCAATTTTTATAAAATTACTTTCCAAGCTCTAAACACTTGGATTTTTGGAATACACTTAAAATATTTTATTTCCAGTCCCTTAAGAGTTAAAATTTCAAATTTTAAAATTAGGGTCTGGTACAGTTTCGAAAATTGCAAAATAGCCCTTAAACTTCTAAAATTTTACAATCTAGTCCTTGGGCTTTTAAGGGTTGATTTTATTTATCTAAAAACTTTTAAAACTTTATTAAAATGTCAAAACATAATTTTTGAACCTGAGTTCAGTCCCAAAAATCAAAAATTACAGAGGGGTCCCTTAAGTTTTATTTTCTTGCAATTAAGTCCACCAACTTTCCATTTTTGCATTTTAAGTCCAAAAATCAAAATTTAATCAATTATGCTCGACTTGTCCAGGTTCTAAGTCATACAAAACATGGATTTCAAGAGTCATAAATATACATGTCCATTTCACACAAGCATTCATCAAGTACAACAATAAAGTGTACGTGTATGTCCTATTTTTTGATAAATAGCATTTTCGAGCAACACTTGAGAAATTTTCCAACTTGATACAAGAAAATAGCATGCAATAAATATATATATCTCAAGTGCTCAATAACAAAATACTACATGCATATTTTTAATTTAAAACACCTAGAAGTTGAAAGGATTTTTCCACCCACCTCGTAGTAGTTTCTCGGGTTGATTTAAAAATGTAGTCTTCTTTCTTGAATCCACTTCTTGACTCAAACTCTTGAAGATCAGCCCCTAAATGGTATCCAAACCATATTTTGGTGTTAAAATTAAAGTCTCAAGTCTAAAGGAAATATACTAGGACTAAATGGTTACTACTCACCTTAATGTCTTCAAGTAGTTTCAAAAATGGAAATTTTCCTTCAAGCCTCTAACCTCAACTTGAGATGATGTAGGTCAGCCCCTAAGCTCCAAAAATTCATATTCTTGAGTCAAAAATTAATTTTCATGTTATCAAGAGGAAAATACTAAACCATAATTTTTCTCACCTTAAAAATGTGTAGTCTTGAATTTACTCTTGAAGCTTGTAGTCAAATCTAAGACTCTAATTCTTCAAGAAATTTCTCTAGGAGTACCTCAACAAGAAGGATTCAACATAATTAGATGGTGAAGGTATAAGGTTGAGGATTGGAGAAGAAAAATAGAGTTGGGAGAAATGAAAATTTTCTTACCTTATGTTTGAAGAATTTGATACTTTAGAGAGGAAAATGGGAGCAAGTCTTGTGTTTTTATGATAATTATGAAATGAAGATTATTGGTTGATAAAGAAAACAAAAATAACAAAAGTGATTGATTCCTTTAAGACAATGAGCCAAAAGTTGGAGGGAATAATAATCATGGTGTTGTTATTTTTATTTATTAAAATTTGGTGGCAAGAAAGGTTTGTCCATCCTTTAAGCATGTGACCAAAAGTTGAGGAAAAATAATATATATATATGTAAATATATATATATATATATATATATACATATATAATTGTAGGTCTTGAAAAGAATATGAAACAACCTCCCCATTTATGGTAATTTTCGAAATTTTTTAAAAATATAAAAAAAAAATTTTTTAAAAAAAATCGAAAGAAAATAAAAATTATAAATATCTATAATTAAATATTTAGAATTACGTATTATTTCTTTTTTTTAAAAGAAAAATTGATTGGGAAATTGGTTGAGATGAATTATAGAATAAGATGAAATATTAGGATAAGGATTGGAATGTACTCCTAAATTGTTGGAGGTCTAATATTCCTAAAGTCGTAGTCATTCGATCAAGTATTAATACTAGAGGAAGAATATAAAATCGTTAGGCTCGAAAACGAGAAAGACGTAATTGACACTACAACATAAATGATTTTATGTAACACTAAATTGTAACACTTTTTACATAAGGTACTTTATGTAACACATGTTGGTAACACTTTTTATAATATAATATTATGTAACACTTTTGTAACACTTTACTAATATGTAACACTTATATGTAACACTTTTAAATAAGCAACACTTATATGTAACACTTTTAAATAAGTAACACTTTGTAAGTAACACTTTTTTTGTTAATTTTTTTGTAAAACAAATAGGTATCACTTTAATTAAAAAATACTTTAGGTAACACTTTATTTAATAAACTTGTAACAATTCTTAGCTCGATTTTGGTGACATAAAATTGTATGACGTTAATTAAACAAGACTAACACTTTATTTAATTAAGCATATAATCTGTAGACAAAGTTATATGTATATATATATATATTTATATGTAGTTTAATTTTTTGGATTTTAAAATATTAAGCATTTTCATGAAGTTAATAGTTTTTTTATTTTGAGAAACATGAAGTTAATAGTTCAGGTATAAATCTCGATCGTTTCCATTCAAGCACTCGAAATTCAATTTGCAACCGTGAGGAGATATTCTAGCCACAAGCCCACCCGTTCTTATTGCTTACCGGTCACCACCGTAGCCACGAGCCACCACCATCTTCCAATCTTTGGTCTGTTCACTTGACCCAACAAAACGCTAGTAACAGCTTACCAGCAAAAATCTTTTGGTTTCAATCCCTAAATAAGGTAATTCTTGATTTCTAGTTCTTATTTATTAATTTTTTTTATTGATTGAGGAAGATAGTGGCTAAAAGATGTGATAAAGGATTTTTAAGTTTCGTATAACCAAATAATGCCCTTTTGTTGTTTGATGAAATGCCCATATGGACTTAAGTTTTTTTTTTCCCTTTAAAATAGTACAGCCAATATCACTACATTTTACTGATGTCCTAAGAAATAAAAATATGATAACATCCTGGAAAAATATACCCTGTAACTTAACAAAACGCAGTACCATAATTCAAAATGTGATATTTGAGGATACATGCATTGCTAACATGTTTATGAGACTGCTGTCTTTTTTCCAAGGGATAAAACACTAAGTCATTCCAAGTTGCACAGGGGTAAGGCATGTATCAGAATAGTCACATGAAAGTTTGGTAATTACCAAACTAAATCAATTAAATTTGGTTTTGTATTCGGTTTGGTAAATTGTCGTGCTGAAAATTCTGTTTATTGAATTACCATATGGTTACGTGTATCGGTAATACGAATCTGGAAGCCCCTAATATATTTGCCACAAAATATGTTAATTGTATATTGTACACGAAGCTAACTAAACCTAAGATTATCCTAATTTCCTTGTATACAAAGACCATTATTTTCTTCCAGGCTTGCTTTCAATTTTGTTTCTACTATTTTGATATTATGCATTGTATAATGTTTGTTCTCGAGTTTTTCTTTTTCTTGATGGGTATTTAAGTACATGGACTAAAGTTTCTGTATAGTCTACTTAATTATTTAAGAGCTTAAATAAAGCCATCATCTGTGTTTGCTATGTGTCTGTTTTAGCATAGCAGGCAAATATGGAGCCAAGGCTCCCAATATTTATCGAGTAACTAGACATGTCATGCACTAAAGTTCATGAGTATTATTAACCTTTTATGATTTAAAATAGGTAAGTAATCCCTTAGTCTTGTAATGTATTACTTGTTTTGAAGTGTGTAATTTATTACTTTACTCTAAACTTTTTATGTGTTCTACTTTCTATTAAGGTCTGATCATGCACAATGAAATGGACAGTTGGATCAATTACCCACAGTCTAGTAATGAGTATGCTAGAGGAGTGGAGGATTTTCTAGATTATGCCTTTTCTACTCGAGCTGAGGGGGATCAGATAAGTTGCCCGTGTAAGGAGTGTTATAATCGTTTTTGGTATCGTAGAGGTGAAGTGTATAATCATTTGATTGCCAATGGAATTGGTCCAGAGATTAAAGAATGGCATTTCAAGGACAAGGGTATATCCTCTATGCCAAATACACAGAGGAATATTGTGCATGATGACATGGAAAGTTTGATATATGATACTCATAGGGATCTGGTTGATAAGCTTTCCAATGACCATCAAGGACGCTTCCACGAAGATATCGATGAGGATGCCAATGTAGAGGCTAAGAAGTTCTTTAAGTTGGTTGAGGATGGTAAACAAGAGTTATATCCAGGATGTAAATCATTTTCTAAACTATCATTCATCATTCGGTTGTACCTTTTCAAGTGTGTTCATGGGTTGAGTAATATTGCCTTTTCTGAGCTTCTCAAGATCATCCAAGATTTGATTCAAAGTCAAACGCCCAAGTCGTTCAATGAAGCTAGGAAGTTGGTGAAGGATTTAGGTCTTCATTATGAGAAGATTGATGCATGTCGGAATGATTGTATGCTCTTCTGGAAGGACCATGAAAGTGCCACATCTTGCCATGTTTGTCATGCTTCAAGGTGGAAAGAAGTTGAAAAGCAACAAGGGATTAATGATATTGATTTGTCTCAGCATGTTAGCCGAATTCAGCTAAAGTAGTTTGGCATTTTCCATTAAAACCTAGACTGCAAAGGTTGTATATGTGTGCTGAAACAGCTGATTATATGAGGTGGCATGATGAGAAAAGAATCAAAGATGGGAACTTACGACATCCAGCAGACGGTACATCTTGGAAAGATTTTGATTCCTTATATCCACATTTTGCTCGAGAGTCTCGTAAATACGATTGGGGCTTGCTAGTGATGGATTTAATCCATTTCGAACCATGAGCACCACACATAGCACATGGCCTGTGGTTTTAATTAATTATAATTTACCACCATGGTTGTTTATGAAGTCAGAGTACCTTATATTATCATTACTCATCCCAGGGCCTCTTTCCCCAGGAAATGACATTGATGTTTACCTTCAACCCTTAGTGGAAGAGCTAAAAGATTTGTGGGAGTTTGGGGTGGATACTTATGATGCTTCAAAGCGCCAAACATTTGAGATGCGTGTTGCTTTACAATCAACAACGAGTGACTTTCCTGGGTATGCTATGTTGTCTGGTTGGAGCACAAAAGGAAGGTACGCATGTCCATACTGTCACTACGAAACAGAGCATTTGTATTTGAGTCATAGTAGAAAATCGTGCTATATGGCCCATCGTAGATTTTTAGATGCAAATCATTGTTGGCGTCATGACAAGAAGTCTTTCAATGGGGAAATTGAGAAGAGGCCAGCCCCAGATCCTTTAACAGGGACTGAGATCCTACATTTATTGCAAGACTTCAAAAATAAATTTGGTAAGACACAACCGAGAAGAAAAGAGGACAATTGCCCATGGAGAAAAAAGTCTTGCTTTTTCAATTTGCCTTATTGGGAGCATAATGCATCTCGTCATCATCTTGATGCCATGCACATAGAGAAAAACATTTGTGATAGTGTTCTAGGGACTTTGTTGGATATACCAGGAAAAACAAAGGATCATCTTAATGCTCGGTTAGATCTAAAAGATATGGGGATAAGAACTTCACTACACCCTATTGAATCTTTGGGCAAGCGCTACATGTTGCCTAAAGCATCTTTTTCAATGACAAAAGAGGAGAAAACTTTGTTTTGTGAAGTTCTGAAAAATGTCAAGCTGCCACAAGGGTGTGCATCGAATATTGCACGTTGTGTGCAAATGCACGAATTGAAAATATCAGGTTACAAAAGTCATGATGCACACATTTTGATGCAATATTTACTTCAAGTTGCTGTTAGAAAAACCTTACCTAAGCATGTTGCTCTAGCTTTGATAAGATTAAGTGCTTTCTTTAGAGGCATATGCAATAAAGTTGTCAATCCACAAGATTTAGATATCCTACAACGTGAAATAGTTGAAATTCTTTGTATATTTGAGAAAATATTTCCACCTTCTTTTTTTCGACATCATGATTCATTTAATTATTCATTTAGTTAATGAAGTTAGGTTGAGTGGACGATGGTGGTTGGTGGATGTACCCAATCGAAAGGTACCTTGGAAAATTGAAATCATATGTCCGGAATCGGAGTCATCTGAAAAGGCTCTATAGCAGAAGGTTATTTGGCAGAAGAGTGTCTGATATTTTGCTCAAGATATTTGCATGATGGTGCAAAGAAGAAATCCAAGATCTTTAACCAAAACTACGAGAAAGTTGTTGCAACTCATGAGAGATCGCCTATATTTCCTAAGATGGGTCATCCTCTTGGGAGAAGAAAGAAGGGGAAGAAAGGAGCATTCTCTCTAGATTCAGACACACAAAAGATAGCACATCGATATGTATTGTTTAATTGCCAGGATGGGCTAGTTGAGAAATACATTGAGTAAGTTTATAATTTTTTGTATATATCCTATTTATCCTAAAATGTATGTTGTTCAACTATTGAATTTGAGTAATTATGATTTTTTTGACTAATGCAGGGACCACGAAGATATGATTAAAAAAAAGTCCAGAGATAAGCAGAGAAAAAGGTGGAGACAAGCTCAACAACATAGCCAAGAATTCATGGTTTGGTTTAGAGAAAAAGTTGAGTCTGAAGAAGTTCCTGACCATATAAAGTGGTTAGCATTAGGCCCTTCTAATATCGCAAGGAGATACATATGGTACTTCATCAATGGCTATAGCTTTTATACTCAAGAACGTGATGCAAAATGCAAAACACAAAATAGTGGAGTAACTTGATGCGCCTTTAACTTCAAGTTTTTCGATACTAAGGATCATAATCCTAGTCTTGATGGTGTCACTTACTATGGGAGGATACAAGAGATTATTGAGCTAGACTATTGGGGTTCTTTCAATGTTATCTTGTTCAGTTGTGAGTGGTTTCATGTGGAAAACGATGTCCAGGGTCTCACCCGTGTTAATTTTAACAAGTTGTGTTATGGTGATGATCCTTTTGTCTTGGCATCACAAGTTCATCAAGTCTTCTACGTGAAAGATTCTACTGAAGAGGGTTGGTATTATGTAATGAAAAAGTTGGCAAAAGAATTCTTTAATTTTGAGGAGCAAACTGAGGATACATATTTGGTTGAACCAAGTGAATCTGTTGAGGATAGGATAATGACTATGGTTGATGATGATGATGATGATGATGATGATGATGATGATGATGATGATGATGATACTAGGTGGTGTAGGAAAGGTGTACCTCCCACTGTCCTTGAGGAGCATCATAATATTGTGTACAATCAAAGAACAATTGAGAGCCATGAGAATAACTCAGATATAGATGATACAGATTTGGAATGGATAGGTGCTTGAATTTGATTCTTAAGAAACTCAACATTTTCATTAGAGGTATTATTTGACTATGTTATTTTGGAAACCATTTGTATTTTGGAAAATAACATTAGATATAGCCTTATGAGAAGTTTTTCCTTGATATTTCTTTGAGTTTTCAATTTTTAGTGGTTTAAATGTTATCTCTCATTGAATTTCGGAGGTCTCGATTGTGTTCTCCTAAAGTTAATACTATTGGTTTTCCATTAATTTTAGTTTTGAACCTATTATGTTATTACCATCCTGGTGATGGATTGCGGGAACCAAAGTGGTTAGGGAAGACAAATTTTGCGGAGATAGTTTGTTTTGTGATTTTTCAGAGCTTTGATGGAATGTGGAGTTTTCTTATTTTATCCCCGCAGGTAATTTTGAGGGAATCCCCCTGTGATCATTTGTTCAAGATGCCTGTCCATTTAACGAAAATTCCTCTATCCGTTTGACTACAGGTTATACTATCAATTTATGGAAGAGATTTTAGTTTTTCTCTGGTTTCCAGACGTTCTCGCCACTTCGCTGGAACATAAATAGAGCTTATTTCAAGCCTCTTAAGTTTTCTGCTTTATTGCTCATCTCAAGACGCGTGGATCTTTTGTTTCTTTAAACACAAATGCTCTTATAAACAAAGAGATGATGTGAGGTTTTTATACTTGCACTACTTGTATTCTCTCTCTTTTTTTGAAGAAAGAGAAGTATATTGTTTTTCCAGTTGCATCAAAGTTTCCATTTCTATATTCTAATGATCTACATGTCTCCAACAAATGGTACTTCTCACCATTATTTTGATTCTTCAAGAAATGGGGATTCTTTTTTATTTTGCTCTTCATGGCTATATCTCTTGGATTATCTAGGACACTGTTCACAAAACAGAGTAATAGCTAGGGATGGGTCTGAGTCACATGCTTATAATTTATAATAATATTTTAAATATTTTTAATTTTAGTTTTAAATTTTTTATGATGTAGAGAAATATTTTTAAATTATATATTTTTTGAAAAATGATTGGTAACTTATGTATTCAAATCATAAAACAATTTTCATAATAAATGAGAATACAAATAAACCAAAATATTGAGCATATAAATTATTTTGAATATTTATATTCAAAGTAAATATTAACTTCAGATTTTTTAAGCCTCTAAACAATGCAAGTTTTTATAATTTGCTACCTTCACATTTTTTGTGACATTTTACCCCCTGAACATGACATTTTTTTACACTTTACTACCTCCACAGTGGGTGGCAAAGTGAAATAAATTCACATACTTAAGGAGACAAAATGTAATTTACCTATATTTATTCATTTTTTTTGCTAATATTCAAATTTTATTTAAAATAAATAGTCAATACATTATTTTTCTTCATTATCGTTCATATTTAATGTTTTTTATATTTATTATATTCAACTATGGTTTAAGTTTATTAAAGTTTGAGTTACAAGATGTACAAATATTATCAAATAAAAGAATAATGTAAATCAAATTAATTTGGGACGCATATGTTCAAGATATACTAAGAGGGGTCACGGACCGACCATAGAACCCTATTCAATAAGTGGAACGCATTAGCTGTCCGTTCTCAGGTTGGGCAGTACGGGCCGGAGAAGGGCAATCACTCATTCTTAAACCAGCGTTCTTAAGATCAAACAGTCTTAATTATAAATTCTAAGCTGATTTTGTAAAGGGGATAACGTTACATTGAGAAGTTCATAGGGTGTCACTGTATTTTTGCTTAGAGGTGTTCATTGAACCGAACCTTGATTTCCTCAAATTAAATTAATCGAATTAATATTTTAAAACCCAATTCGAAATTTATTTATTAATTTCGAATAGAATTTAATCGAATTGGATTTTTTATATTAAGATCGAATTAAAAATTCAATTTTGCTGACAAATGGGGCAAAATCGGATTCATACCTATATTTTCGGACCCAAACCCACATATATATACAATAAAATGTGACTATATAAAAGCATATGCACACATATTACAAAAATCATATTGTTACTTTAAGGATATTACAAAAACTTAGGTGTGTATTTATTGATAATTTTTTAATATTTTTTTAATATTTTTTTCTTATTTGTAATTCTAGCTTTTTCTCTATTTTTTTCATGTCGAATTTAAATTATACAGGTTTTTTCGTGTCGTGTTCGGGTTACCCGTGTCATAAATGGGTTGTATTCGTGTCTTGTATCTTGACACGAATAATTAAACGGGTCGTGCTCGTATTCGTGTCGGTTTGTTATACACGTGTCAAAACACGATCCACGAACACGAAACACGACACGATTGACAACCCCACAAAAACTTAAAACAACACTTGAAGACTTGTAAGACTGAAATCTCCAAAAATCAAAAGCATTATCATTTTTTCAAGTTGAGAAATATTTCATAGGACATTACAAAAACTAAGAAACAATTATATTGATATAAAAAGAGAAGTTATATAGATTTTTTATTTTTTATATTTTAGTATGTAATTCCCCTACGCCTAGGACGTTGTCCGGGCCAAGAGTTTTGATTGATTGTCTATGAGGGTGTTTGGCTGAGCTTATAAGCTCTTAAAAACAGCTTATAAGATGTTTAAGAGCTTATAAGTTCCAAAAGAGCTTATAAACTCTAAAAAAGCATGGAGAGCTTATAAACTCTTAAAAAAGTACCTTCACCCCAACTTTTTTAAAAGAGCTTATAAGCTCCTTATTTCAAACATTCAAAAGACAAAAATAAACTTAATAATTTTATAAGATATAAAAAACACTTATAAGCTCAACTATCTTATTTTATCCAAACACTCTGACAACTTATTTTTAAAATAAGATCTAACATCTTATAAGCTTCTAAAACAACTTATCAGATGTAGGAGCTTATAAGATGTTTTAAATAAGCTTAGCCAAACACCCTCTATGCCAATATTATAGAGCTTTGTCCAAATTTAATATTTTAATTAATTAAAATTGTTGTTTGAATTATTTAAAATGTAGATAATTGATTTGAATCATAACATAAATATTAAATAATTGATTTGAATTCTTGGTTGATTTGAATTATGACATATATATACTAAACATTAAGTTTATAATTTCAATTTTTATAAAAGAAAAAATAATTAAATCCGATTTTGGCCGGTATTAGCCAGTCTTGACCGATATTCCCCGGATTTGACCAGTACTGACCAATATAATTAACAATGTCGACATTTGAGATTCATAAGTATATATTTTAGGCATAGACTTTGATGTATGCTTGTCATTTTTTTCTTTTCCTTCAAATATGTGCAGTGGAACGGAAAAAAAAGCGAACGAGAGGACCAAGTTTGAGCAAAGATGTCCATGGATGGACAATAAATGACCGCAAGCCTATTATTTTGAATGGATTAGGTCAGCCGATTGGGCCGGATAAGGAGACGTTAGATAAATTTAGTCGGTTTTTAGGATCTTTGGCTCGAGACTCCAATCTTGCACCTCTAAATGAGCTTAATTGGCACCGAGTTCGTGACAAGGATAAAATCTGGAATTATGTGAAGGTATATGATTCTTTGAAAATTATGCAAGATAAGTATTTCTTCATTAGACTGTGTACTCTAGCATATTTCTACTATTACCTTAATCCACTTCTTTTTGTGAACCTATGTATTCTAAATTCAGTCAACTTCTTTCATATATTGCGAGAAGAAGTTCATTATAGCGAGAAGAAGGTAAGGATTATGTGTTGCGATCGATTGGAGCACTTTGGCGTACTCATAAATGTAGAGTGAAGAAAAAAAAAGCATTACAAGAATCCAAAAATATAAATACGGGGAAAGAACCATCTTCAATTCGAATTCACATTTGAAGGATTTTCTTTGAACTACTGGAATCTAAAGGAGGTTCAGTTACTTTTTGATAAAGACGCATATTTTGTCAAGTACATTTCTTAATTTTTACGGCATGAAAATTCTATTAAATAGATGTTTACAATCACCAGTCAACTAATTCTTCCCATTGGATTCAACTTAGTTTTTTGACTTACTACTGAGGGATGATTTAATTCCACTATTTCCTTATTTCCTCTGTGTCGCACATGCAAAATCACAGTAGAATTTCTTTCATCGTGGAAAAATGATATCATGCTGCCCAACATTTGCTTCTCTCCCTCTCCCAGGCTTATACTACTTATTCTCATTATATACTTGTTTTTCTCTTTTGATATCAAGTGCACTGTTTCCATTTGAACTTTATTCCCATTTAACAATGTGAAATTTTGTGTTAGTTTAAGTATATTGATATAATTTCAGTCAAATCTAGTTTTAAAATAAGTTTTATATGCAGGAAATCAGTGAAAAGAATAAGACCAAGAGTGAAAGTCAGAAAAATAGACATACTATGGGTCCTGTTGCCTTTGCAAGAAAGCGTCATGAGCTGGTAAGTATTACATATGATTATATTATTTTTAAATTGTTCAATCACTATTATGAGACCTATTTTATATTGAAAATTTTCAGTACAAGTGGGACGATAACATGAATTAATGATAAAATATAAGATAATATATATATATATAGGTTGTAATAAATGAGGATCTACACGTGAAGTATTTTTTTTATATTTGTTGTCTGAAAATATTTCGTAAGTTAAAATGACTAGAAACTACTAAACATCGACAACAAAGACCGAAATAACAGTGTACTAATAGTTTTGTATATTTCAAGTGTTCCACCCACTCTTGGTGCCTTTTCATTCAAAATACAAAAAAGAAAAAATTAGTTGGTAATTATGGTGGCTAATATTTTTTTATAGCAACAAGCTGAAAGTAAACCACCATCTCAAGCATTGATGTATAGAGAAACTCGCAAAAGGACACCGGGTAGAAAGTACAAGACATCTGAACATAATATTGTAAGTTATATTTTATCCTTTTCTATTTTCATGATATCCGTAATAGTATGTTATGATGATTTTTTCCCTCAAATTTTGTGTTATAGGATCAGCTAGAATCTGGAGATCAAAGACTTCTAGGCAGGTGTAGCAAAAGAGTAAAGGGGCCTTCTAAGTCTAATATGCTCATTCCAGATGAATTTTTGCAGCCATATAGAGAAGAGATTGTGAAAGATACAGTAGTAGGAGTTTTGAAAATTTTCGAAAAACAAATTCCGTCTGAAGTGCTTGCCTCTGTCACCTCTTCATTCGAGAATCCATTAAGTGTTCCAGAATTTGCAAACCATCTTGTCAATGGGCAATCGTCTAGAGGCATCAATGGTTTAGAACGTTGCCAGGTAATAATTATGTGTTTTATAATTTTTACTAGCAATTAGGAGAAACAATTCATATCTTTTGGCTTTTGAAAATCTTGATAGGCTCCATATATACTGATTTTTAACAAGTTAAAAGGTGGCTTTTTCCCCAACCAACTTCACATCCTATGATATTTTCCTTGGCACTATAACTCTAAATTCTTTGTAGGTGAACGGGTCTAACTTAATTGTTGTCGCTTTGAATATATGTGTTTTTTACATGTCGATTAACTTGCCGAATATATGTTCCCTTTCCTTTAAGGAAAAGAGTAATGATGAGATACCATTCTAAATAAAACAAAAATTAATTTAGAAGACTATATTTTCTTCGTATTTGATATATCGGCATTTTGATTCCGACTTCAATTATTCTTGAGTCTTTTTCATGATTTTTGTTTTTGTTTTGCTCCTTGAATAATTTAATAACACATGTTTTCACTGAAAGAGTCTGCTTCAAACATATATCGCTTATCGAGTGAGTTATTATGTTGTTTGGTTTTTTCTTACTTTGTTTTTTTGTACGAATTCATTAGAATATATTTTGGTTGTTGCAAATATTGTGGAACATACTGACATGGCATTGAAAATGACTCTTGCTTTATTGATTATTTGTTGTAATTTAGAAGATGGTTATTGTCTTAAAGTAACCTTATCTTTGATGTTGAAATTACTAGAAAATGTTATTGTGAATTGTTAATGGTTGACTATAGTGTTGTAAATTAATATTTCAGGATGATGAAAATGGTGATGGGGAAGCAAATCATGATGATGATCTTGAACTGAACAAAGACGACTTCGAAGGGAACATAGAGAATTGAGAAGAAAGAGCTAAATCATGAAGACCATATTTCTAGATTTTTAGATCTTGTTATTTGTTCATTGTATAGGAGTTTTTCGTCTTGTGTTTGTTGCATTGACAAGATTAAATATTTTAGAAATATCATTAATAAATTTATTTGTTGTTACTATTGAGTTAATTTTATTCCATTGAATATCACATACACTACCTATTTTAAAGCAAATTGTTACAAAAGAAAAAAGTGAGCCGGCAAAAAAAGTAATATATGATGATTTGAAAGTGTTACATAATCATTTAAAAAGAGCTACATTAGACGATTTAAAGTGATACAACTAATAGATAATATGTTACCTTAAATTGAAAAGTGTTACAAAAAAAGTGTTACATTTTGTTGAAAAAGTGTTACACAAGAGTTATACGTAACATTTTAAAAGTGCTACTAGGTAGTGTTACAATTGATTGTTTTAAGGTAACACTAATAAAAAGTGTTGCTTAAGGCCATAAAAGTGTTAGCTAAGACAATAGGTAGCATGGGCAAAGAAGACCCATCAAAGTGTTACCTATTGTCTATAGTAACACTTTTTGGCTATTAAGTAACACTTTAACGGTGTTACATAAAGTAGTTTATGTTGTAGTGTGATGTTGAAAGAAATAAATAAAATTGGTCGGGGTTCATTAATAATGCACTACAAGAAAATCGCAAAATAGCGACGGAAATTTCCGTCGCTAAACCCATAAAATCCGTTGCTAAATATTTTAGCGACGGATTAGCGACGGATTTTTTCCGTCTTTATTTTGCTCGTCGTTAATTGCTTAGCAACGGATAGTCTAACTGGCCGCTAAATAGCAACGGAAAGATCTGCCGCTAAAATAATAAACATCTCGCCGCCAATCATGAATTAGAGCGACAAAAATAGACGATTTAATTAGCGACGACTTAGCGACGGACAAATCCGTTGCTAAATTTAGCAACGGAATAATCCGTCGCTAAATTGCGTCAAATAACTTTTGTTTTTAACATTAGCGACGGAAATTTCCGTCGCTATTTTGATTAAATAGCGACGGATTGTATCCGTCGCTATTTTTACAAATTTTTTTATTTTATTTTTTAAAATTAAAAACCTGTAAAAACAATTCACGTTCAATTTATAAAAAATCATTTACATAAACTATACAAACTATCAATAATAGCCAATATAATATCTGTTTTACGAAAAATCCATGCCAAACATTTATAGTTATAGAAATCCGCAATACATCCATATATAATCTATAATATCAAAAATACAAATGTCTATAGATACTATACTTGAAAATTTTGGTAATATATAGGGCATTAATCTTCCAGTTGTATCCATCTACAATTTCTTGAACTGCCTTTGCATACTCCATCATCATCATTTCTGAAGGAATTGACATTCATGAGGCAAATCTAGAAATAGAAGCTCAATCGATAACGCCACTACAAAACTTGATTTCGTTAAGTCTGGGGAGTACTTCAAAAGTTGCTTCTGTTAAAACCAAAAAAAGGAAAAAGTGAAGAAGTTTAGAGAACATATATAGATGTGGTTCAACCTGCAGATGGAAAAGGAACTCAGTAACCAAATTGGTTAAAAACTGCTACATGCTCTTTGAACACCAAGTTGAACCCCTCTTCTCATTTGCTCTTTGAACACCAAGCAGCATGAATTTTTGTACTTTTTTACTGCTTCGATCACCTTGATACAAGGCAATTCTTAAGAATCTATCATTGTTCTCCACCTTCCCTGGGATCTGAGCAACTTTATTGGTGTGTAGATTTACAACCTAAAAACACAACAACAGAGAGACATGTCATATATGAAAACTGAAAGACTTTATATTGTAGATTGTTCAAGAAGAAAATATAGAGTGCTACAATTTCATCATACTATAATTCAAAAACAAGCAGAAAAGATTAGTAATACTAAGATGACATTCTGAATCTAACATTAATTCCAAGAAGGGTGGATATATAAGGAAGTTGGAACTTTCATCAAACACAACATTAGGTTGGGGTGAATTTTTTGTTTTTTCAATTTCTTTTTCTATAGCCTTTCGTCCGAAATCAATAGCTTCAAGCCTATATAGAGGAGCATCATTCCTCTGAAGATCTTGGGCAACCTAAAGTAGAAAGATGGATAATTATCATAAATATGATTCAAATAAGAATATATATATAAAGGAAGTGGGTTAACTATTACCTCAAGCGATTCATCGTATACACGCTCAATTTTCCAGCTCAATAAGAATGAGTCGGGCAACAAGGCCTAAGACCCCAATTCAATAACCAGAAGACATGGGCTTACAAAATGAATTTTAAGAGGAAGAAAAAGAAACAGCAGTAAAAGCATGAATGTAAAAATGTTAGTCATCACCTATGTTATGCATCCCAAACAAATAAAACAATACCTTGTGATATCGTCAGGAAATTTTTGCAACCAAATAACATAATGAGATTGCCACTCATTAGGCATCTATATATATCCATCTAGAATTAATCAAGCCCAACAACAAATCACAAACAAACGGACCCTTATCCTTTTAAAGAAGCCCTCAAAAGCTTCTGCAGTCTAACTAGGAGCAAAATGATGTCCTGATTGATCATGTACAAAATAAGACCATATATCTGAACAAGTTAGCCCAATAAGGAGCTAATAGAGCACTCTTGTTCTTACTAAGACCAAATGAAAATATAAACAGCAGAATACAACACACTCATAGCAGCACAGACCAAATTACACCATTTGCAATATTCTTTATTATATATTTACAGCATAATGTTCTCAACTGTCCGATTTATACACAGACGTACATCTATACACACTCGTATCCGCAGCAGTTAAAAGTTTTTTCATAAAATCCTTTAGAAGCAAAGGCTTCTCCAAGTAACTCAAAGCATTTTGATAATCCAAAGCTTGTGTTTTCTCATATGAAGATAAACAAGAGACGGACCGATCAAATTCGCATCCGCAAGACGTTTGCAAAGCGTAAGATAAGTATCCAGATTACCTTGTTGTTGAATTCTTCTACTCAGTCCCTGCACCACAGCAACTCTGTCCAAGAATTCAGGATACAATCCTGAGTCGAGCATTTTAGTATCCGCTGAAATCACAGTATCATATTAATGATTGTATTTCATAAATTTTATTGGCCCCAGGTGTATCGCATCAAAAAATTATAGGAAGGTATAAAATATTTCAAAACCAATCGTGGAAAGTAACTGCACAGTTTAGCTTCACATCATAATTGAAAGAAGAAGATACCTCTCTTGATAGTGTGGATTCATTTGAACAAGATCGAGCATCATAAATGTGGACGATGGAAGAGTTGCGGTCACTAATAGCTAGTTTTGCCTTTACATCCCTTTGCTTGTAAACCCATTCAACACCAGTGGACAAACACGTACAGGCATAGACAAGTGGTTTATAATAATTATACTCTTAACCTAGTGGAAAAACACAATTACTATATGAAAGCAAAGAAAGTGCAGGAAAAGAGGAAAGACACGTGAACCGGTAATCGACCATACATTTTCTTCTAGTTCTGTGAAATTGTTGACTCAATACATAGCCTATTCAACAAGTAGTAACCAGAAAAGATAAAATAACCCACCATTTTCAACTTACACTTCCCTAAAAAGGAACAGAAACCCGTGGGCATGTACCAGTTAATGATACAAGAACCATTACCACATCCTTTCTTGGCAGCTCATTAATTTTTCCTTTTAGTTTTACTACCTTACATTGGTTCATGGACACGTGGGCATGCAGCAATAGATAGAACAAATATGCCAATCCTTAAGATATGCAATGAATCTACAAGACACGACAGATTAATTGTCACGACACAGATATAGAACTAGTTTATGAGAGAAACAAATTCAACAGAACAAGGAAAGTTGGCACAGGTCACCGTATGTGAAATCCATACCATATGTTATTGAAAACAAATTTCTATTGTTTCTGAGTGATGTGAAGGTTCTAGACCATAGTGTAAATTTGAAATTCATTCCAGCTAAAATGCCAGTTTAGATGTCTAACTATCATTAGCACAATTACAAGTTAACTAAAAATCAACAACATTTACATATAATACAAGTGCTCAGACTAGAGGTGGCACATGGATTTGCATCTTGATTGAGATGTCACAAATTCATGTAGTTATCTTTTCAAATGACAACTGACTTTTAACATTGACCTTCAAATTGAACACAACTCTTGTAACTTTTTGACAAATCACTAAATAAATTGCATGTAACCTACAAAACCTCCTCTTTTATAAGATAGAAAATCTTGAGATTCACCAACCTTTCGAGTCCCCATTCAGTGACTAAATATTAAAAGAACTACTTACTTCACAATGAAATTGGACGAAGAGTATGTAAACAAATCAGAATTGAAGTTGCCAAAGATAAGTGAAACTAATAAACCTCTTGACTAGAAATTTAAAAAATAACAATGAGTAGAGTAAAAAAGAACAACTAGAATGACGTCTTTGAAATCTAAGTCAGCAAATGCACCATCTGTTCGACAAATTGTCCAACCAAAATCCAACATAAACCACCTAACAGATTAACCAAAATTAGAAAACCAAAATTCATTATTACACTCAAATACCTACACAACACTGCTTTGGCCCGTCAGTTAATGCCCCGGGTCTCCCTTGCCCGAAATTCCGACAACCAAATCTCCACAAAACAATGACAATAAGAGGTACTACCTGGGGAGCGGCACAAGGCGGCGGGGAAGGGCGGAGGTGGGGCGAGTCTCCAGCGGCGGTCAGGACAGGTTGGTCCGGTGGCGGTGGGAATAGGCGGCGGCGAAGAGCTGGGAAATTTTTGCAGAATTGGAGAAAGAAAATTGGGGAGAAAGACCTATTCTGGCTCGATCATTAACGCACAGTTACTAATAACATGTTAATAATTGAAATATATAGCGACGGATTGTAACTCCGTCGCTAAAATATTTATATTTTAATTATTTAGCAACGGATTTTATATCCGTGGCTAAAAAGGAAACTGAAATTTAAAAATTTGGAAAAACTTTTGACGGATTACATCCGTCGCCGCTAAAATGTTAAGAATTTAACAATATAGCAACGGATTTCATATCCGCCGCTAAATTGATAATATTTTAATTATTTAGCGACGGAATATATCCATCATAAAAAAAAGTTCCCGATTTTTAAATTCTAGTTATTTATTAGCGACGGATTTAAAAATCGCCGCTATATAATTAATAAAATATTTTTTGGTTTAATTCCGTTGCTATTTCGTCGTTGATCCGTCGTTATTAGCCACGACTTTTTTCCGTCGCTAATATCCGTCGCTAATTTTTATTTGAACTATTTATTTATTTTATTGGTTTATTCCGATTTTGCTAATCCGTCGTTGATCGTCGCTATTAGCAACGGACCTAATCCGTCGCTAATATCCGTCGCCATTTGCGATTTCTTGTAGTGATGTCTTTGTGATACATAGCCAAATAAATAATCACTACAACACCGTATCTCACGTTATTAAAATTCGGGCCTCACAAAAATAGTTGAAAATTAGAAATTGACAAAGTGTCTATAACATAGAACCTAAAATTTAAACGAGTTAAAAGAAATCTAGTGTTTAGTGAATAAAGAGAAAAACACCTTAGTATTATTTGTGCTAATTTTATTAAATTGGAGCTCATTTTTTTGTATTTTAGCTTGTGAAATGACGTGAATTTTTAATTCTAAGCTATATTTTATTTGGTCGTTTAAACAATTACTTAGTTAATTGTGCTAATTTTATGTAGATATACAATCTAAACTTTAATTTTGATTGTTATTTAGTTTTTATATTATAATAATCAGATAGATAAAATCTTTGATCTTCCATTTTTTGAGTACTTTATCATTTTAGATTATATGTATAGATTGTTTATATTGTATAGATAGAATCTTTAATTTACGGAAAAAAATATTGTTAGATAGAATCCCGATTTTTTATTATTTGTTATCTTTTAGATTACATATATAAAATATATAAAATATGAAAATATATATAACATAGGTTTCGGATGAATAAATGTGAAGCCGCCATGTCTAATTGAGATAATGAGGAGTTGACACATGTCTCAAAATAATGATATGATGACATGTACCGTATTTATTTTTTCATTTAGTATATATGGTTAATTAAGTTGTATATAAAAGTATTTTCTTTGTGTAGAACTCAAACCAAAAGCACTAAAGCACACATACCCATGTTTTTCGATTCTAATTAGATTATGCAGAATTAGCGAAGCAAAGATCAATATTTTTAATTTAACCACACAATATAATCATCTTAAAGTGTTTGCAAACACTCACCAGATTGAGTAGTAATTAATCTTTCTTTGCCATAAGCAAATGATTCTTACTAATTTTTTTCTTCTCAATATATTGGGTTAATTTAGAAAACTATACCCTCGTGGAGGTTAACTCTTATTATAACGATCTAGTTATCTTTCAAAATTATAAATATTTTCTTGACATTTGATTCTCTTTTATAAATTGCATCCCTCAAGAGGGGGTATTGATTATTTGTTAGATAAATGGGGTGTTTGTAATTTTGATATATAACCGATTTTTTTTTTGTAACTAGGCAAATTTTGTAATCTTTTTCCCATTTTAATTTTTCCAGGTTTTTGGAGGCGACAAACTGTGTTGGAATTTGCACTAATCTATGCAAGATGCCATCTCAAATATTCGTCAAGGAATTTACTGGAACGCCAATGAACATGGTCCCCAGTAAGCAATCTTAATCAAATAACCCAAATTAAACAGTCATTGTTTTACTAATTAACTTTTGTCTAAGCCAATGTAATTCGATCATTTATTACATATTTTCATGTCATGGTTAGAAACTTCTCTGAGGATAGCGTATCCGTACAGGATACATATCGGATATGATACTTTATCCGATAGTTCTGATACTCCATAGATACATATCTATACGTAGGCATAAAGTGTCTAATTGCAAAAAAAAAAAGGCATAGACATCACAATCTGAAATAAACAACGCCACATTCATATCAATTCTTATAAATCTTTATATAAAAAGAGATTGAATATATCTATTGCTGATATTTTCAACATGTATTTTGTGTGTCTATATGAGTTGTTACACTCATATTTGAGTATTTATGAAATTTTAGTTTTTATATGCTTGAGAATATTGATTTTTTTATTGTACTTAATATGTCTATATTTTCAATTACATAAAAATATGTTAGTTAATATGTATATATTATACCGTACCGTATCCTTAAAAGTTATAAAAAAAAAGTTAAATTTCTTTGAGTATGAATGAAAATTTAATTTAATATCTCATTTTATACTCCTATCAACTATGTGAATTCCATGTATAAAAATGATATCAACATTTATACGCGGCATGTATTAATACCAGTAAAATAGAATATAAACACTAAATAAAATCTTAATAGGAAAATTTGGGAATATAATAAAACTAATCTAAGGTTGTCCCCTTTGATTAATATATAGTAATATTCTAGCCTATGAAGCATTGATACGGGTACGGGACACGAATACGATATGATATGGGTATGAAGTACGCCATGTTTTGAAATTTAAGGATACGAGTATGGTCTAATATATACATATAAACTAACATATTTATATTATGGAAAATGTGTGAACCATATTGAATGGCACAAAGTTTCTATTATCAAAAATTGTGCAAATTAAGTTACATTTTAATTTTGCAGATTTTGATGACATGAGCTGTGAATATATATTTGGCGAGGAGCCTCCACCAGAATCCTCAGATCCAGCTTTCACCCAGCCATGCTATAAATTATGTAAGAGTTTTTTTTTTTTTTTTTTTAATTTTTTTATCGCCATATATACTTGATTAAATACGTGCAGGGATGGAGCTAGGGGGATGGTGGCGGTGGTCGGCCCACCTTGATTTCAAATTTTTTTCATAATTAGTATAACATTTTAATATAAAATTACTAAATTTTATAATTTTGCCCGCCTAAAAAAATAAAAACTACCTATTTATCATTAATGTCAAGAAAAATTAAACCTCACCCCCTAGTATTCATTTTCTGGCTTTGTCCCTGAATACGTGGGATTTAATTTTGTTGTATATTTGGACCATAGAATAATGTTGATAAAATTACTCATTCTTTGCATATAATTTTGCAGGCAAGTCCACCAAAAAGCACCAGAGGATCTGCATTGACAGTTAAGAGTACCAAACAAGTTCCTATGATGATATCATGAAAAATCGAGCTGGGAAAATAATTAGAGGATATAAAAATGTAAAAAATAAATTAAATAAAGACAATAAAAAAGAGCAAGATATCTCACATAAATAAGTCCATTGTGTTACACTATAGTTGATGGACTTTAGCAACATTACAATAGATTGGTTGAACTCTATTAAAATTATTACACCAAATACATATGGGTGTTTGGTATTCACAAGTGTAGTGGTTGTAAATTTTTGTTATAAATATATTGCAATGAAATGAAGAAGAATAGAAGATACACGGCTTTCAGGCAAAATTAGTTCTAATCTCTTTTGCAAATTCTCTCTCTCTCTCTCTCTCTCTCTATATATATATATATATATATATATAATTACAATTTCACTATTTGCACAATTATAAATACACGATTTTGAGATTATTTATAACACATTATCAGCACGAGTCTCTCGCCAATTTTTCAATACTTTTGGTAAGTACGAAAGTTTTATTCATTTCTTAATTTGAAATATCCTAATTGCTAACCTCGCAAAACTTGATTTTGTTGCTCTTGATAATATTGCTTGAAAAAAATTATATGTCATGGGCTTTAGATGCTGAAATCCATCTAGATGCTAAAGGTTTGGGTGATACTATTAAAGAAGGAAAAAGTGCTTCTTCACAAGACAAAGTAAGGGTTTGATTTTTTTTTCGTCACCATCTGGATGAAAATTTAAAATTGAATACCTCACAGTAAATGATCCCTACCTTTTGAAATTGTCCAGATCAATTTTTCCGTAGATGTGTACCTGACAATGAGGTAGGTAGCATTATCAAATTTTGTCATTTTGAAGTACGTGGTGGTCACTTTTCATTAAAAAACAACCAGTGCAAAGATCTTTCAGTGTGGATTTTATTGGACAAATCTTTCCAAAGATTCTTACACTTTGTGGAAAAGTGGTTAAAGTACTCCATTACATAATTTGTAATGAATATTCTTCATTGTTATGTTATCATGTAAGTCACGATGTAAAGAAAAAAAAGAAAAAAAAAAGAAAGAAAAAAATAGAAAAATAGAAAAAAAGAGAAAAGAAATATAGAAAAAAAAGTTATTATCATTTTGTTTGCAATTCTAAACCAATTAAATTTCGAAAAATAATTTGGTATGAAAAAAATAGGCGTTTCAAATTTTCTAACTATCTATCTTATGCTCAATTTTGGTTTGAATGCTTGTCCTAAATCATATTGGTCATTTTCTTTAGAGTTTTGTTAGGAATTTTATTGTTTAGATTTTGATGAATGCCATGTAAAACTTAGAATAGAAAGTTGGCACCCCAATTTTTATTGTAAAATGCATTGTAATAAATAGAGCCGCTGCCGAGTTAAGTCACCACGCCCTAACATGCAAGAAGACAATCAAGACTTGAAGGAAGACTCATTGCGAGACAAATTTGAGTATGGCAAAGAAAGGAGTAGCCAGGAACTCTATCGAGAAGCGGTGAGATGCGGTGAGTAGAGCATCATCAAGTCAACTCAAGAAAAGCCAAGTCTCAAGTTGAAGTGACGGAAGAGTCATCCGATGATTGGAAGCTGACTCAAGTCACCTGGGGAAAGCAAGGAAACGCTTGATCAAGTCGAGATAATCGTAAAAGATCCGTTGCCACGTAAATCAAGAGATTTACTTAAACAAGTAATATCTCCATACCACCTTTTCTGAGTGCTCGGTCCCGGTCGAAGCGTGCAAAAGGAATGAACCAATGGGAAGCACTACATCGTGTCGAACTCGAAAAGGTGAAAGAACAATTCATACGAGGAAATGGCAATTCCAAGGATCGCAACAAGACAAGCCAACGATCGCGAATCGACTTTCAAAAATAAGCCTATCTCTTCAACGGGCAAATTTTTGAAAGTTCACTATAAAAGGCCGAGGAGTTTGTTTGAGAAGTATGACACACATGTGAGATATACAAGCATATTAGAAAAACGAAACATTCTCAATCCTCAAGCCTACATTACGAAGACATCAATCCAACACTCACCTGTGAAGGAAAGAGAACTTCAATCGGTTGAAGAGGAAACTTTTGAAGAAAGGGTCTACATTCCACGAAGGATTGTAGGAAGGTTCAAGGTCGAACCAAGTCTTAAGCTTTTGGAGGGCTTCGTGATCAAATCCAAAGAGCTTGAGCAAGTGAGTCAGAGTAGCAAAAAGGCAACCGCCCCTGTGAAGAAGCTAAGTAAGTCGCACGAGAAGCCGGTGAGTGATCAAGGCGTCTCCGCATCGAGTCCCAAAGGATCAAGTCATTTGTGTGATCAAGACTTGTATCCGGACACTGTTACCACTTTGTAAACCGATCATTACCTAGTGGATTCCTCCGGGAGTTGGAGAAGAGAGGAGTAGAAGAATTACCCCATCTTGAACCTCTATAAAAATTTTCTTGTGTCATTTACATTTCAAAGCATTTTAATTCTGCATTTTTAATCGCTTATATATATGCCGATAAATTTGCTATCCACTTGATAATTTATAAGTACTAAACCAAGCACTAAACTCTTGCTTAATCAAACTTAAGGGTGTTAAGTCTTCCAATGAAAAACAAAACCACAATCGAGTTAATTTAGAGCCAACAAAGTGAGTTATTCTATCAACATCTCGGTTGAGTCCGTTGAGATATTAACTCTCTTGTGTGACTAAATTGATGTCCATCAAGGACACAATCGTGTAGTATCAACTCGAATATTTAAAAAGGACTAAATCGAAAATTTGGTAAGGTTTATTCAACCCCTTCTAAACCTTACACTTACACCCCTTGAGACCTACAAGTGGTATCAGAGCGGTTGGTTCATTGAACCCTCCGCACCGGTTCTTGAACTAGATCTCCAAACTTTTCAAAGTCCGCTTTTAGTACTTAAATCTTCAAAACTCTTTTTATTATTAAAAGTTATTATCATGGAAGCAAATTTAACACGCATCCCTATGTTCACTATCGAAGAATTTGATGATTGGAAAATACGAAGGCTCATCTATCAAAGATTACATGATGAGATGTGGATAGTGATAGAAGATGGGCCTCTGCAAATCTTAAAGGTGAACACAATTTGCACGAAGAGTTGGTGAAGGAGGAGAAGAATGTTGCTCCCTGCACAATCATGGTTGAAAAACCAAGAACCGCGAGTGGACAAATGATGAAAAAAGATACAACCTGGACAATGTAGCCAAAGACATCCTTTACAAAACCTGGACAAAGCCATGTTCAATAAAGTCAAATCATGCAAAACGGCTAAAGAAATGGGACAAGTCGACATTGATTTGTGAAGGCTCGTGAGCAAATCAAAGAAAACAAATTATCGGTGGTGACAAAAATTTGAGAACTTCAAAATGATCTCGGAGAGAACCTGGATCAACTAGATGTTCGATTCACGAAATCACAAATGAGTCATGTCCGCACTTGGAAAGGAATATACGAATGAAATGTGTATGAAAATCCTAAAAAGTCTTCCAAATTGAATGGGAAATGAAGGTCATGGCACCGAGATATTCCATGGACCTATCAAAGACATCCAACCATGAGTTATTCTCGCGGACCTCAAAGCCTACGAGTTTGAGTGAGAAGAAAAGACCAGGAGGAAAAAAAATGTGCACCCAAAACAATTTGCTCTAATTGTTAAAGATGTGAAGAGAGCCGAGGTCAAAGAAGTCATTGACCCGAGAAGAAATAGCCATGATGGTTAAAAGATTCAACAAGTTCTTTAATAAGAACTACAAGAGAGGAAAGGGTGAATCTTCCGAGAAGACACTCAGCTCCCTCCAAATCAAGGGAAGATAGGCCAACCATGAGAAAGGATCATCAAAAAGTTGAGTATCAAAGGGTCGACAATCCAAGAATGGAAAGAGTCGATCAAAAGGTTGAATATCTATCTTTGAACTGTAGACAACCAGGTCACTATGCCATTGATCGTCCATATCCCGTAGTCAACAAATACAGGGGATGAAGAAGAAAGGAAGGTCTTGAGAAAGAAGACAAGAAAGGAAAAAGGCAATGATGGTGCAGAGCAGATTTGAAAATGCCAAGTCAAGAGAGATAGCCGATTCAGAGAAAGCAAGTGAAGCCGACTACTCAAGTGACTCGAAGAAGAAGCCCGATCCGCTTGATGGCCAAAGAACAAGATCAACCTCGACCAAGAAGATGAGGTACAATCTAACTCATCAAACTCGACACTAGTGATAGTGATCGTGACACACACACTTCATCACCCACTCGATCTTTATGATTCATTAGGCAAAATGATGAAAGATTTTGAACACATTAAATCCTCACACACACTATTGAATGAGGAAAACGACTACTCAAAAGTCAAAACTCAAAGTCGACCAAGGACCCGAGTACTCTAAGTCAAATAAAATGATGAGAATGAAAGTTTAAAGGCTGAAAATGCTAAATTAATAGCGAGTAAATTTCGCTATAGAAAAGAGGGAGAATGACCTCAAGCATGTTATGCCTCATTCACTAAGGCATCTAAATCATTGGATGATCTTATTATGAGTCAAAGAGAATGTGGAGACAAGACAGCTTAGGATTTAATTCCTCTCGTGCTATGTCAAACCTCAAAAGTAATTTTGGAAAAAGGATCTTCAAGTCATGAAGAGTCCGAAAAATCCAAAACTCTAAATGTTGCACACACATTCACTCCAAAGCACAATAACAAGCAAGCGGCCTTGGTTACAAAGGAAAGGAAAACGGCACTGAGTGTCTTTGAAAGGACAACCGATAAGAGATTCACCGAGTCCCTCAAAGAAACTCCTAACGTAAAAATACTCGCAAAGATTAAGCGAGCTACCAAAAATCCCAGAAAATCCATAAAAGAAATACATATGATGGGAATGGTAGAAAATATCCAAGCCAAGCCGATTGGAATAATGTGAACTATCAAAGATAGACTTATGGAATATAAGCCCAAATGGCAAAGGCCAGAACTCAAAGAAAGGCCATTCCAAAAGCATAAGAGCTTTCATCAAAGACACCTATGCACCTAGGCATCACACTCAAAGACACCACAACTACCCAAGAAAGGCAATTGCTAAAACACATATGCAGCATACGACAAAAAGAGACAATTGTATGAACCTAGAATCCCCAAGCAATTTGCCAGGATTAATTATGATTATGGCATCGATAGATGGCAACCCCTTAGAGTCAAATCATTTGGCTATAAGTTGGTTGGATCATCTTACAATTCTAACCCCTCGGGACCCGCACAAGTATGGGTACCTAAAACTTAATTTCTTGATTGCGGGTTCAAGGAACAATCGAGTGCCAAGGAACCTGGTACATGGATAGTGGTCATTCCGGCACACATGACAGAAACAAGAAAAATCTGTCAAAATTCAAGGAAGTTAAAGGAGCAAAAGTCATATTTGGTGGAAATGAAGCTCCTGGTGAAATAAGAGGCATTGGATCCATCAAGAGGAATGGATTAGAAATCACAGACGCGTTGCATATGTTGAAGGACTCAACTTCAACCTCGCTAAGCATCACCAACTCGCGTGACAAGGGCTACAACGTTGGATTCAACATGGGTATATGCCAAATCAAAGATATTGAATCAAATGAAGTTGTGTTGCAAGGATGTAGACATAAGAATATGTATGTCGTGGATTGGTCCATCGCAACACCCAAAGACTGTCTACTAGCAAAAAGACAGTTGAATCAAGTTGGATGTGGCACAAAAAGCCGAGTCACCCGAATTTCAAAACAATTAACATGTGGCAAGAAGTCATCTTGTGGAAGGACTACCGGACTCGATTATACAAAAAGGAGAGTATATGTGACGCATGTCAAAAGGGAAAACAAATCAAGTCGTCATTCAAAGAAAAGACATGCCCATCCTCAACAAGAATATTGCATCCTTTTTCATATGGATCTATTTGGCCCAAATGGAACCGGCCAAAGATAAGTGGAAAGAAATACACCTTGGTGGTAGTAGATGACTACTCAAGATATACATGGACAATATTCATGTGTAAGAAGAAAGAAACTCTACAAAAACTACCACACGGTGATGAAGAGGATTCAAAACGAGAAGAGTCAAACCATTATCAAAATAAGATCGATAGAGGAACCGAGTTTGTCAATGGAATAATAACTCGTATTGTATTGAAAATGGTATTGGTCATGAACTATCACAGCAAGAACTCCACAAAGAATGGAGTTGCGAGAAAGAAGAACAGAACCCTCAAAGAAGCAAAGAAGGACCATGTTAGTCAAGCAGGTTACCAAAAAGATTTTGGTCAAGCAATCAACACACTTTGCTACACCCAAAACAGATGTATGATAAATAGACGGTGACAAAGACTCCTATGAGATCCGGATCGAAGAAAACTAAATGTTGCATATTTGAGAATATTTGGATGTAAATGCTTCATCCACAACAATGGCAAAGACAACCTAAAGGCTTTTGATGCTAAAGTCGATGAAGGTATCTTCTTAGGGTACTCACCAAAGCAAGGCCTACAGTGATACTCAACAAAAGAACTATGGTTACGAAGAATCCATTCATGTAATATTCGATGAGCCAAATGTAAATGGAGAAGACATTGAAGAGTCGGTGATAAATCAATCATCCAATCGCATGAGAAGAGTCCCTTGTCAAGTCAAGCCGAATCATCAATTCGAAGAAGATGAGATTGTGAATCTCAAAACAAATTGGAGAATTTGCTAACTAAGTGATTACGAGAGAGTCGACCACAAAGAACACAACACCGCAAGTCGATCAATCCACTAACTTACTCCAACCTGATGTAAGATGGCCGAGAAATCATCCACCGTAACTTGTCATTGGAGATATAAGAGAAGGTGTCAAAACAAGATCCGAACTCAACAAGAAGCCATGTTCACATGCTTCATCTCTCAAACAGAGCCCAAAGACGTGTCACAAGCCTCGACGACACACACCGGATTCAAGCTATGCAAGAAGAGTGAATCGGTTTGAAAGAAATAAAGTATGGGAATTAGTGCAAAGACCCATACATCAAAATGTTATTGGCACCAAATGGGTGTTCGTAAATAAGATGAACGAGGAAGGTTCTGTGGTAAGAAACAAAGCAAGACTAGTAGCCAAAGGATATTGCCAAGAAGAAAGGATAGATTTTGATGAAACATTTGCCCTCGTAGCAAGATTGGAAGCTATAAGGATGTTTCTTGCCTATGCAGCTCACAAGAATTTCATTGTATATCGATGGATGTAAAAAGTGCATTCCTAAATGGTTTATTGGAAGAAGAAGTGTATGTTGAACAACCTCCAGGATTTGAGCAGAAGACTCTTGGAGATAAGGTATACAAACTCAAGAAAGCCCTATATGGATTGAAGCAGCACCCGTGAGCATGGTATGATACCTTGTCACAATTCCTAATCGAAAATGGATTCACAAAAGGAAAAGTAGATAGAACACTTTTCTTAATTCAAGACAAAAAGAGTATCCGCTTGTTCAAATATATGTGGATGACATCATCTTTGGATCCACTAACAAAGAGTCATGTGTGAAAAATTTTCAAACCTCATGCAAAGTAAATTTGAAATGAGCATGATGGGAGAGTCGACATTCTTCCTTGGACTCCAAGTGAAACAGTGAAGGATGGAACCTTCATAAGTCAAACAAAATACACCGAGATTTAATGAAGAAGTTTGGTATGGAAGAGAAGTCTTCGTAAAAATACCAATGAACACATCGATTAAAATGGACATGGATGCAGATGGCAAGCCCGTAGATCAAACAAGATACTGAGCACTTATTGGATCATCGCTTCTATCTCACAAAGCAAGCAGGCGGATATCACCTTTCTTTAGGTGTATGTGCAAGATTTCAATCGCTCCAAAAGATAGTCATATGACATCGCCTAAGAGAATATTGAGATACTTGAAAGGAAGCCAAGAAGTAGGCCTATGGTATCCAAAGGAAGGTGGATTCAAGCTAATTGGATATTGATTCTGACTATCTTTGGATGCGAGTTGATAGGAAGAGCACTTCGAGGCACATGTCAAATGCTAGAAAACAGCCGATTTCCTGGTTTAGCAAGAAGCAAAACTCAATAGCCACCTCTACTGGTGGGCGAGAATACACATACATGCGGGCATTGTTGTGCCCAAGTCCTATGGATGAGACAAGAATTTGAGAGACTATGAAGTTGAGGAAAAAGAAATTCCAATCATGTGTGATAACACAAGTGTAATTGCAATCACTCAAAATCTCGTGTTGCATTCAAGAACAAAGCATATTGATGTCGATATCACTTCATAAGAGATCATGTTGAAAAGAAGGACATCATCCTGGAATATATCTCAACCGATAAACAACTAGCCGACATCTTCACAAAACCATTATGTGAGTCAAGATTTGAAGAACTCAAGCATGAGTTGGGACTAATTGAGTGAGTGACACTGACGAATCAAAGAAAAGAAATGGAACAGAAAAGGGGTGAAAAAGAGCGAAAACGTAAATCACCAAGAATCACCAGATCGAAAGACAATGACTACACCGAGTCGGTGATAGTGAGTCACTAAGAGAACTATGAGAAGTAGAGATAAATCGGCTAAGGGATAAGCTGAATAACTTATGAGCAAAGTGACAAAACGCAGTGATCGTTTTTACTAAGCGGGAATGTTTTAAGGAATACGTCAAAGATAATGATGATGTGTACAGACATAAAGCCGCACACCAAGCTTATGATTGGATATAAAATCTGCCGCATTAAATACGAGACATTAAATGCTCAATAGGCGTGCAAAATCCAAGCCGTTGATTTCGATCACATTTCAAAACCACCCGCACGCCCTTTCATAAACCATATTTAAACCATTTTCATCCATTTCTCTCTCACACCTCTAAAACTGTTCATCTCTTTCTCTCAAAAGCAAAGGCAAAATACTCTCAAGCCCTATCTATCTCCAAGTCAATCTCCAAGTTTTTCCTTGATATAATCTTGAAAAATGGCACCAACGTATGACTTTACCAAGTTAGGAAAGCAAATCCACACCGGCTCTACGGTGGATTTCGACGAATGGTGAAACAGGGTCCGACGACACCCTAGTGAAGAAAATCGCTGAAAAGTTGGAAACGACGGGCTAAAACCGTTTCTAACGTTAGAATATCCGATGACCTATGTGGAGGAGGTCGCACAATTCTACGTGAATGCCGAGATTCACGATGAAGGAATCAAGTCATCTGCTCACGGAAAGCAATCGACTATCTCTCGCCAAGGATTTGGTGACCATCGCTTACTACCGCCAGAAGGAGCATCGAGATTAACGGTGATGTAAACCTGGCCGATGCTTGGAAAGAAATAGCAAGCCTGGCTTTGCCGACAAAATAGTGTATACAAAGAAACAAGAGACTGGAAGAAGGAGGATTATCACAAGTCGTTGGACATAGTTGCCAAATGTATCGACATCAAGTTTGGCGCGACTTTGACCAACTGTCAAAGGCAAAGTCGATTGTAATGGCCGCTATCATCGAAGAAAAGAAGATAAATGGGCCGAGTTTGTCTACGCAGACTCTTTAACGCGTGGGAACAAATCCTTCAAAGAAGATGGCACATTTGAAGGATCCCCAGGATATGGCCTAGTGATTGGCCGGCTAATGGAGGTGAAAGGAGTCCTCTGACATGGGAAGGCATTCCATGTTAACAAGAGGATGTTCGAGCAAACCCTCTCGGCGCACAAGAGAGCTTACGCAAGGTTGCGACACAGTGAGGGGGAATCGGTGACCCGAAGATACAAATGTTTCCTCTCCACCCGAAGAAGAAAGTTGCCCGCCCGCAATGCTAAGAAGATCACGCCCCCGCAAAGAAAGAAAACCAAACATGCTCCTCGCCCGCAGCCCAGAGTCACCCGCCCCGCAGCCGTGTCTCCCGCCCCGCAGCAAGCCGGTCGAGAAGGACTCACAAATACCTTCTCCGATCGTCAAAAAGAGGAGAACCGAGAAGCCACGATGGCCCGCTCCTCGAAAAAAGACACCAAAGACGGCCCCGCCGCCCAAGACTCAGAGGACACCGTCTCAACCGTAAATCCTCGGTACAAACTAGAGACGAAGAAGAATCATCAAGCGATCCGAATCGAGAAACCGGTGAGTCGCTTACTCGCCTAGAGCAAATACGGAGACTATCGGAGAAGTAGAGTCTCCGGATGTAGTTGATGAAACAACCAAGTCTCATTTGAAGGCGATCACAGAGGCAACTCAAGACACAAAGTGTAGTTCACACAAAAAAACACAAGAAGAACTTCTTTGGAGAGATAGTGATGTAATGATCCTATCCCCACCTTACCCGGACATCCAAAATCGTCTGGCGTGAGTGGAGGAAATGGAAGTTGAGTAAGTCAAGGAACAGTTCCAACGGCCCGAGTTTATAGAAGAAGAAGAGGAATCGCTAAATTTCCTTGGACTAAACATCGTGCTCCCAAAGACTTGATGAAGACAATCGCTTAGACATCCCGCAGATTTTCAAGGAAAAGGAGAGAGAAAAGCAAGCCGAGGAAGCCGAGGCACGTGAGAAGGCAAGCATCCGCCCTATCTCCCGCACCACGTAACACACACATCCTCTCCTTGATGTCTTCTCGGACAAATGATGAGGATCCGAGAATGCCGCCGCTGCCACGTAAGAGTTGCAAATGCAGCAAGCATTGCAGAATCCGTAATCCTTCACGAGCAAAGATTGATGGAGGGACCAGGAGAGTCCTCCTAACACACGAAATCGATCCAATGGGAGTGGTTCAAAGAAATAGCCATCGTTGTTGCGCCACCACTTCCCACTCACCTAAGAAGGCAATAAGGAGATGGCAATGAAACCGGGACAATGGGGACCCAGTCAAGCCAACCCCTATTGAAGGTGTTTTACCACCGCCCCAACGGCTGAACATTCAATCGAAACAGCCGGGAGTTTGGAGACGAGTGACCCCATTCCAAGTCACTCACCGGGTGCGCCTTGAGGGGAAACTCCTCCACCGCAGCCTAGGTCGGAGGATGTCGCAGATGACTCCACAAACGAATCAAGGAGGCGAAGGAGAGAAATTACAAACACAAGAAGAACAGCAAGTTGCCATCAACGAAGCTCGCATAGCGATTGAGACTGCTTTGCCGAGGTGCCAACCGCTCCGAAGGCTAATGACGCCGCCGAGGCGATCGAGGCATAGGATGGAACGCCCCGGGAGTTAACACTGGCGATGAAAGTGCAATCCATGGGGTTGAGACTCAATGGATGCCACCGTAGAAGACCCTAAGACAGTGACACTCGCCGAAAGGGAGACCAAGGCCTCGCCGCAAGAGAGATCGCCGGAGGTAATGAAGGCCCACGGGAGGTTGAGACTTCCAGGGGTAAAAAGAAGTTCGATGTAGAGAACATCCCTCCCGCTATCATCGACCCATCCGAGAAGGAGATAAGCGCACTTCATGATTCCCGTGACAATCCTCGATGTCACCTTCTCGGGATCGGGCGAAGAAGAAGGTTCGAGTCATCCCCCATGACAGATCTAAAAGACTCAGTGCGGATGTTCCAAGCACGAGCAAGTCTCGATCCCAAGACTACTCGTCAAACTTTTAACTTTGATGATGAGCCACCAATGGAAATCTCATCATCGTCCGATGACGCTCGATAAGGCCGAGGACAGTCTACTCAATTGGAAAAATCACCGAGACCAACGGTTGAGACAAATTGAGGCTCAAGAACCGGGACTTCACAACAAAACCCACCAACCGCAGTCCACCGCACAAGCTCCTCAAGCTGCAAAGCAGATCGATTCCCAAAAGAACTTCACGCGCACCGCTCATCATTGAACAGATCCGGTTGGCGGTGATGAATCTTTTGTAGAATCTTTTCCTTTTTCCCCTGGAGGTTCGAACTCCATGAAGAGTCGAGTCGAGAATGAACGCGACGCTATCACGCACAGCCTCCGTTTTCTCGTCAGTACCATTGTTCCAACGCTTATGACTTTGATCTTTGTATGGCCATCACCGCAATGTAGAAGTTAATCAATTGAAGTTCGAGAAGTGTTCAATGCACTATCCGAGGTTGAACGGATGGAGAGGCATCAGCCTCTTTGGACATGCGACAGACAAAGAGATGCCAACCTTACATGTACCGACTTGAGAGGCATAACAATTAATCGGGGGAATGGTGGCAACAAAGAAGAAACAATGCGTGTGGAACAAGTGAGATACTTCAGGACATTGTTCAACAAGTCGCCGGTATGGAGAGTGAAAAAAATGCCGATGCAAAAATGAAGTCGAGAGAACATATTGAGCACATGCATGAAGCTCATATCGCCGAGATAAAGTCGCTGCGTGAGCAAAATACGAATGATCTACGTTTGGAAGAACACATGACTAGAAAATTCAGCCTTCTCATGGGTGAGATGAAGCCGATTTCAGCAGAGTCCAACGCTACTCGATCCGAATTCGTGTTGCTTACAACGCAGCCAGACTAAGCGTAACTCGACCATCGAAGACTCGACTTCATGCTTGCCAAAGATGTTCCCTGGGGTTCCTCTATCCTTTGATGATGCCAAAAAGGGGGAAGATGAATACCTTAAAGCGCTAAAATCAAGCCGAGAAGAAAGGAGCGGTGAGAAGGGAAAATCACCGAGGAAGTCTTGAAACAAAAGAAATGAAAGCTTGTTGAGGGGGAAGGGTCGACGATGTGACTTTGATGATTGCACAAACCCCAACAAGGTCCTCACACCTAACATTATAAGCAAAAGAAACTCCCGTGACTCGCCACCCAACACTCGCTATATCCATGGTCGAAAAGAGAAAAACAATTGAAGCAGTGGTACTCCAGCTCTAATATCAATACGATCCAGGAAAGAAATGATGGATAGCAATACGTAAACCGAACGAAGCACACCG